>CM042414.1:42924690-43019690 GCA_023634145.1 Thymallus thymallus | reverse complement strand
AACTGTATACACACAGTCACTAAATCATCATCAGTCTATTTAGTATAATGTGGTTGAATAAAACAGGTCTACTTTCAACCATCTATAGAGCTCATCCAATCTCATATAGAGAAAGCAATCATTCTAATATTTACAAGTCAATTACCTTATAGCTCTTACATACGTGTTAAATAAGGATGAGGATGAGAAGAGTTGCCACAGAAGATGGTTCAGTAGACTTGAAAAGATGTACGTCATGATGGAAATATACTATGAACATTTCAAACAAGGCCCAGTGCAGCCAATAATGTGATTTTCCTGTGTTTCATTTTTTGTATCAACGTCAGTCATCTGTTCGTATTCTATACAATGGATTCAAGTCAGCAAAAATAAAAAATATTTTTTTTACCTCAAATTAGTCATTTTGGAAGTTGTGTCATTGTTATTGAGCACTCCTCTTTTCCTTTGTGGGAAAGACACCTGAACTCTCACCGGTTTGACTGTGTCAAGAACTGCAACGCTGCTGGGTTTTTCACACTCAACAAGAATGGTCCACCACCCAAAGGACTTCCAGCCAACTTGACACAACTGTGGGAAGCATCGGAGTCAACATGGGCCAGAATCCCTGTTGAACGCTTTAGACACCTTGTAGAGTCCATGCCCCGACAAATTCAGGCTGTTCTGAGGGCAAAAGGGGTGCAACTCAAACTAGGATGGGGTTTCTAATGTTTTGTACACTCAGTCTATATATGAGATTGGAAAACTGATGATAATGTCCTTTTAGTGAAAGAGCTGTTTGAAAAGAACGCCTGAAATTTCAGCCTGTTTTGGTGGGATGACGTTTTGGCCTACCTGGTGACATCACATTTATTAATAGACCAATAAGAAAGAGAGTTCCAAACCTCTCTACCAATAACAGCTAGTTTTCAGTTTCCCCCTCCCCACTCAGACCACTCCCACACAGTCCTAGCAGGATTCTTGATTGAGAATTTGCTCTGTGCTAAGAAGCTATTTTTGTAAATTTTTGTAAATTTTAATTGAAAACAATCACAGTTAGGTACATAATTGTTACCCAGAAATTGATATTGAGATAAAAATGGCTGCATTGGTCCTTCTTTAACATGCACTTACCCAAGCCACAGATAACGTTGGGCAGTGTAGTGCATGTCTGGTCCAAATTAAATTAGAACCCTTCCAGTTATTAAGGAATACAGAGACATTTGGTAGTAAACCATTTGATAAGTAACACACTTCTCTAATTGAAAACATCAGACTGTAGTGGTTTGACATTGTTGATGTTGTCATCCCTCCATTAGGTGTAATAGACTGGAACGCTTTGTCTTTGGTCATTTCTTATTTTGTAATAAGGGAATTATGACAAAGAGGCAATAAATGCGTTTACATAATAGAATTGGCTCCTCTGTTGATCAAAATAGGTCAAAACAATAAATCTTTACAGTGAAAGGTATTTGATTACGGATTACAAATAGGTTGCCATTAGAGTGTACCAGTAAACTAATGAATAACAATTCTGCTCAATGCATATGCAAAGAGATCATCTGCCGTAGAACTAAACAGCCATGTTTGATAGCACTGACAATTGTTTTGGAAATACATTTCCAAGAAATCAATGGACATACCATTTTAATTATGCGTACTGACTGCCTTTAGCGTGGAGCTGTCTGTGGGGATAGAGGGGGAAGACATATGAGGCCTGAGAGAGAGACAGCAAGAGAGAGGGAGAGAGAGAGATTATAGGATGCATCCCAGCCTGTGCAAGAGGCTTAGCCTGGCTAGGCGGGGAGGCGGAACCCTGTGAATTCTAATGAACTGGCAAGACTCCCCAAAACCAGCCTCTCCATCTCCAGCATGACAGAGAGGGGAAGGTGATTAGGGGGTTCTGTACCCCTCTGCACCCCCTCCATGGCAAACCAAATAGAGCAGGTCATTTTCCCTGTGATAATTATGCCCAGAACCAGGCATGAGGGATTGGTAATGGACCTGCTTATTCCTATGTGCTGCAGAGGCGCCGACTGAGGCAAAAGCATGACTATGTGGAGGGGTGATTCTAGTAAGAGCAGGTGGTGGCTGTTGAACAACTTAGCCTTTGAGGGGGAGGTTAACGAATGAACTTCATTATTGAAGAGCACACCAGGGAGACCCCCTGGAGAGTGTAATGTATTACCCAGCATCCACCCTACATACTACCAACACATCATCACTATAGAGCACCATCAGCTCTGGGGAGAGAGGCACGTCAGTTAAAATAGTTCACCTTCTGGCTTGAGGGGAGAAAAAACAGAAGGATGTACGCAGGTTTTATATCGTGTATATTTCTGTTATAAACAGAAGGATGTACGCAGGTTTTATATCGTGTATATTTCTGTTATAAACAGAAGGATGTACGCAGGTTTTATATCGTGTATATTTCTGTTATAAACAGAAGGATGTACGCAGGTTTTATATCGTGTATATTTCTGTTATAAACAGAAGGATGTACGCAGGTTTTATATCGTGTATATTTCTGTTATAAACAGAAGTATGTACACAGGTTTTATATCGTGTATATTTCTGTTTTAAACAGAAACCTAAATGTGTATCATTGCTGGTAAATTAGAAAATGCACAACTGATGTTGAGTCTTAATTCATAGAGCCCTTCTCTCCAGATACCCAACAGTGAATATATTCTGCACCAAAAAACTCAAAGGAAAATGTTTTAGGTTTAAAATAACAGTGTTTAATGTTCTGTGTGCAACTTCAGGCACAGGAGTTGTCCAATGAGGCGGTCCAGATCGAACTGTATAGATCCCACTCATTTGTTAAAAAGAACTCTGCTTAAACATGACAGTTACTTTCCATAGTTTAGAGCACTCTATAAATCCTGTGACCCACCAGAGGGACAAGATTTTTATTTGAGACGGAGGGAGATCTTTAGGCTATGGATGCATACAGCACTTAGCCTTCCCCCGTCCCCATCCAATTTCCCACTTCCCCCGTCCCCCGTTCTGTTGGGCCTTGCTGGAGTTTCTCCATGGCGGACAGAGGGAGCTAGCACTGTTAGCCAGCACACTACGAACACTTTTACTCTTGACTTATGAGGATGCCATGGGTGCGGCGGAGTGATTCATCACAGGGTGTGTTCCTCCTGCACTCTCACACATTAGTAATGTGGTCAGCAGAGGAGGAGGCCTGTCACTACTCTGTACCTGGACCCCACGAACAAGGTAGGTCAACAGGAGGCATCAGCGCCTGGCCCACTTTTAGTCTTTCACAGCACCTTTAAGGTTCCTCGGGCTCCACCAGCCCAGAGCAGGGAGAGAGAGACATGCTGAGATGGGGCTGGGCAGCATGGTCACAGTGAAAAGCTATACTGTATGAGAATCTCATACTGTACATACAGGTCAAACCACTGATATGAGCAATATATCATATAAGAGTTGTTTTATTAACACTGTACATCCACAAAATCCAAAAAAGGTTATTCATTTGTATCATAGAATGAGTGAAATTTGGTCAATTTCCAACGTAACATAAAGGAATGAGTCTGCCTCAAAGAAGACATGAGATTTTCTAAGAGAAGTTTCCAGATTTTCACCTCTAAACCAACACAATCCTGAGGGAGTTTCATCAGAAGGTTGGGTAGTCTTCTGTAATACCAGCGTAATAAAATGTTATGAGCACCAAGCACATGATCATCTGTTCTTTCAAATAATATAGAGCCACTTTAAGTCAGTATAAGCCTTTGACCTGAACACTGCAGGTAATGCAAGTTTAAACACCTACCTCCGTATTCATGTTTGTCATTTTACTAGTGAAGATTAGGTGAAAAAGGCTATTTGAAACCACAACTCAGGATTAAAGGATAATGCTGCGCTATGTCTTCTGAGTCGACCTTGATTCTGTAATCCAGCAGGATGCTGGGTAACGGTGTGTTTCCCTCTCTCTTACAGTCAATACACTTGCTGTACAACTGTTCACTTCAGACATAATGGTAAACAGTTAATGATACAATTCTAACTGAGGGAGAAACTACACCAACCAGATCTTAGCTGTATACACCAACCAGATCTTAGCTGTATACACCAACCAGATCTTAGCTGTATACACCAACCAGATCTTAGCTGTATACACCAACCAGATCTTAGCTGTATACACCAACCAGATCTTAGCTGTATACACCAACCAGATCTTAGCTGTATACACCAACCAGATCTTAGCTGTATACACCAACCAGATCTTAGCTGTATACACCAACCAGATCTTAGCTGTATACACCACCCATTTTGAATCCAAGTTCAATAACTGCAAAAAGTGACAATATTTTACCCCAATTGATTTGTTTTATATTTCTGTTTCCTTTTATTTGAACGTATATTTTATTACAAAAAGAAAAGGGAAGAAATCGAAGTGAAAGTTGGAAACTCAAACAAAGAAGGAAACGTTGTCTTTAGTCTCAGAGGGAAATTGATTTGAATTACTCAGGCCTGCACTTTAATGACCGGGGGGAGAGAAATTAAGTTAAGGAGACTGCCACTTAATCAGAGAGAGGATACCAACCTGCAGTCAGCCACGGCATCATTAAGGAGACTGCCACCTAATCAGAGAGAGGATACCAACCTGCAGTCAGCCACGGCATCATTAAGGAGACTGCCACCTAATCAGAGAGAGGATACCAACCTGCAGTCAGCCACGGCATCATTAAGGAGACTGCCACCTAATCAGAGAGAGGATACCAACCTGCAGTCAGCCACGGCATCATTAAGGAGACTGCCACTTAATCAGAGAGAGGATACCAACCTGCAGTCAGCCACGGCATCATTAAGGAGACTGCCACTTAATCAGAGAGAGGATACCAACCTGCAGTCAGCCACGGCATCATTAAGGAGACTGCCACTTCATCAGAGAGAGGATACCAACCTGCAGTCAGCCACGGCATCATTAAGGAGACTGCCACTTAATCAGAGAGAGGATACCAACCTGCAGTCACCCTGGCATCATTAAGGAGACTGCCACTTAATCAGAGAGAGGAGGAGCAATCGATCCATTATAAAGAATCATAACATGACATATGACCGTGTAGGTTATACTGCATGCATCTCTCAGCTAGCCATTTTTACTGACTCCCCCTCTCTCACAGACTTAATTTTTCACTCCTCTGCCGCAGACACAGTAGAATAAGAACCTTCCTTTGATGTCTGGGATCCTAGAATACTGAGGCGTTGAAATCTGCATGCCTGTTATCTGTGGAATCTTAATGATCACAGCTAACATCACAATGGGTTAACCAGATTCTTATGTTCTCACACCGCATGTATGCACCCAGAAACACTAATAACAGAACAGCACCAGATCTCTAATGAAAGTAATCCAATACAATTTTCACATGTAATCAACACAAATTGCAATGAATAGATCACCAACAGCTTCACTGTGAAGTGATGTCTTTATGTATCTCTGTGTCTTCACAGAATAAAAGTGTGCTCCATATTTCAGCGTAATTTTGCATATGCTCTAGTCCAGGGGTGTCAAACTAATTTTGCCCCGGGGGCTGCATTCGGTCTTCAACGAGGTTAGATTTCCTCGCCATCAAATTTAGCAAACAATTGTCCGTTTTTGGAATGTTTTACGCAGCCTGACTGTCTAGCTTTTATTTAGGTGATTATCAATGAGCTGGACACAGTCAAGAAACGGTATACATGTAGGTCCATTATAATTTCTACATAGCTTCGATATAGTTTAGTGATTTCAAAATATATAGAGTTTGCCCCCCACCCAATCCCGCCCAAAAATGAATAAATAATAATATACAGTATATATTGGTATTTTTACTCAAACCACCCGTGGGCCGGATTGAACCCCGGTATCCAAACCTTGTGTTTGACACCCCTGCTCTAGTCTATTTGATTTACAACATTCTACCAACCAGCAGTTCTATCACTAAAATAAACACAATTAACATTGCCTCCTCAAATCCACATTACTTCTATGCAGTTAGATTTTTTTGTCTTATTCTGCTAAAGAAACAATCATAATTAAACACAACTATGACAATGAACATCTTAGTCTGCATAGTTTATTCAACAATAGTACATCTGAATAATTCAGGAATTAAATTATATATGTTAATTATGGGCCACATTATTCAAACCTTATATCATTTCATCTGCATTTTAGTAATTATAATTGCAAATCTCATAATAGAAAAAAAAACGACCATCGATGTTGTCAATTGACCACTACAATTACTACAATTACTACAATTACTATAATTATTTCCTGGAGAATGGCGGCAAGAAAGACGTTAAAAATGTTGAGTGTGGTCTGTGGAGAGGAGAGGAGAGGAGAGGAGAGGAGAGGAGAGGAGAGGAGAGGAGAGGAGAGGAGAGGAAGTTAATGATGGTACAAGGACATTTAATTATGGCAACCATCTTAAAGCTTCTCCGTCAGCATCACTCAGGATCATATTCGGAGGAGCTCTATGACCTCCTCTTCTGTCGCCCTCCATGAATCAAAGCTTTCATTACATGCTGACACTCTTGTCCTGCATTGGCTGGACCATGTGCACCCTGGGAAAGTGATGAGGCACAGGAAACCTGACGAGTGACAGATGTAGAGCCGGCCCTACTCACTCTGTGGCATGGTGTGTGAGTGACGGTACCCTGCCCTGACAGTCATGCCAACCTGCCTATCCTACCTAACCATGCCATCTCAGCAACCCCTCAGCCCCTCACCTGGGGTGGCAGGCAGCTTGCAGAAGAGAAATCGCTCACAGCAGATGGGGACAGTTATTTTAGCCGGCCCGTCCGAGCATTGTGTCCTTGTCACATGTCACTTACTCTTGTTTTCTGGTCTGACAACACTTCAAGGCAGGGTGAGATACAAAGAGACAGGGTGGGGAAGAGCTGACGAGGACTCTCTTCTCCTCTCCTCGCTCTGGCTCAGGCACTCACAAAGACCCAACACTGGAGAAGAACCAGATTAAGGGCCCACAAAGACAGCCCCCCAGCCCTACAAAGACAGCCCCCCAGCCCTACAAAGACAGCCCCCCAGCCCTACAAAGACAGTCCTCCACCCCCCCACACACCCCAGTAGCCCCAGGAGGTGATAAAGAACCCACTCCATTCTGACAAACTTATGCAAAGAAAGTGCATTTTACAAAATAGCAAACATAATACTTTTACTGAAAAATGAGGACCTGTCATATTGTGTGGGAGAAATAAAACGTACAGTGGAGAGGAAAAATTGAGAAAAATCATGCTGGCCTGGTTTACGACAAATAGATAGCTCTATTGATTTCCTTTTACCAGCGGCTGTCCATCCCTCACTGTGGTGATTATACTGACCTATTTCACCAAAAAATGGCTGTCTATTATGGATTAAGTGTCCCCAAAAAAATCTTATTCTTTTCACAGAGCAAACAAATAGACTAAGATGAATGATTAACTATTGTAAAGAAGAAGAAGCGTTGTTGAGGTTGGAAGAAAATACCAGCTTGAGCTCCATGCTGAGAATTAAACAGTGTTCAGCAGCAGAACAGGCTTCACTCGACACCCAGCAGTATCGCCTATTTAAATCAATCAGAACAAAATATTATAACATAATAATGATTCAGTTAATGCTTGCGTTTCATCTGAATTGACAAAAATAAATTACAATTGTAAGCATATTTGCATTTGCTCTTAATATTTATTTAATACACTATAAATACTATAAATGAATGTAATAGTTTTCTGTTGATATTTTCTGAGTTCTGCTACTGTATATGTGATGCAGCAGAGTGTTGTGTCTGTCACTAGTAACTAGTAGTATCTCACTGTGTAGCTCTGGGACTCTGCCCCAGCTAAATAATGGACGTACGTACTGGATGCACTTCCCACATGAGTGCAACTAACAAATCCCTGCAGAGCTGAATCAAGGCAACGATGTGATGAAACACCTTCAAACAAACACTGAGCAGGGAATATTGAGCTATGCAGGGAATACTCACTCTGCCCCAGGCTATTGCACAGCAGTATGCCTGTTGCCAAGCAAAATTAGATAGCAACTGGGACATATTATTCTTCCAGATTGGCAGTGTACAGCAGGATTAAGGACTATCAATCTCATGTTCGATTAAACACAAATATTTAAGCTCAGAGTAGCAATAAATAACCCCTCTCAACAGAGGAATAATGGGGTCTGATGTCATAATAACAAGTTAAGCAGAGGTAGCCTAGCGGTTAAGAGTGTTGGGCCAGCAACCGAAAGGTCACTGGTTTGAATCCCAGAGCCAACTATGTGAAACATCTCCCGATGTGCCCTTGAGCAAGGCACTTAACTCCAATTGATCCTGGATAAGAGTGTCTGTAAACTGGGGAGGTATCCATCACCTAGTCGTGTCAAACACACCAGGAGTTGTGGTAAATAGGTGCTAGTAATACATCTATTTATTGGTAAAATAGACCTACCATTTCAAAGGCATTAGCTAAAACTCTAATAGAATATGGATCTATATTGTGAATGAATGATAACACACTATTTTCCAGACAGTTTTCAGGTCTATTGTGTTTGCTGTGATGTCTAAATCATGTGAACAGAGGATCACTGTGTCTGTCTGCGTATCTCTGAGGAAGGCAACTCAATACACAGAGCAGGCAAATAAATGAAGATGCAGAGACGAGGCCATGTTTCTCAATTAGTGGAGATAAATACACTCTGGAGCACACTCATTGTATTTATGAGTCTGGGTTATATAGTCTCTCTCCTCTCCTCTCCTCTCCTCTCCTCTCCTCTCCTCTCCTCTCCTCTCCTCTCCTCTCCTCTCCTCTCCTCTCCTCTCCTCTCCTCTCCTCTCCTCTCCTCTCCTCTCCTCTCCTCTCCTCTCCTCTCCTCTCCTCTCCTCTCCTCTCCTCTCCTCTCCTCTCCTCTCCCCTATCACCGGCTCTACATCTGTGATACTGCCTCTCTCTGACAATTCTATACCCAGGCAAGACATACAGTATGTATGGATCTCTAACCTGTTAAAATATGATAGGAACAAAATATTATTTATATATTTACTGGGAAAACAGAGTTATCCAAATAAAGTTTGACAAATATCCCCTCACAATTAATTTTGAGAAATCAATGGAGCCATCACTATGAATACAGTAGCAGACAGATGCACTGTAAGAATGTTTTAACATTTCATATAACCCACAAACAGTAGCCTTTATCTAGGTGTACATTTTCTGTGCATTATTCTGTGTTTGGCGTTACCGGAGAGCTGAAGTAAGGGGATTTACCATGGTTAATCAGGAGATCTTCTCTCTGAGAGGAAGAGCAACCTGGCAAGACAAGCTCTCCCTACTCTCTGGCTGCTACGTCGGTCCTATCAGTGCTGTGAGAGAGATATGTCTGCTTCAGTCTGCTGATGGGGGATTGGAGGTGAGACAGCTAATCTGTCTGTATAATCAGCGAGTCCATCTGAACCACAGGTCTACACCATCTCCCTCAACATTGTTTAACAAAAACTAATCATCTCACAGGTAGACATTCTGGAGGACGTGAGAAATTATGGTAGTTGTTGGTGCTCCTTGTAATGTCAAATATTTCATTAATAATATCATAATACTGTAAAAACGGTTTAACTGAATGTATGCATCTTGATGGCATGACTGACTACTATTTATTAAAGTTCCACTTCAACTTCTGCTTTGAATAACTCAACATTTAGTTGTTTAAATACAGCTGACAAACATAGCCATTTGGGGCCCACTTTGTCTCGCAGCAGCATTAAATAAACACAGCCTATAAAGCTGTCAGGGAAAACGGAAAACCATACTTGATTCCTCACTAAGAATTATAGCTTTGTGGTAAGAGTTATATGGAGTGCTGGAGTTGGACCCCTAACGGTGGATGGTAAGAGTTATATGGAGTGCTGGAGTTGGACCCCTAACGGTGGATGGTAAGAGTTATATGGAGTGCTGGAGTTGGACCCCTAACGGTGGATGGTAAGAGTTATATGGAGTGCTGGAGTTGGACCCCTAACGGTGGATGGTAAGAGTTATATGGTGCTGGAGTTGGACCCCTAACGGTGGATGGTAAGAGTTATATGGAGTGCTGGAGTTGGACCCCTAACGGTGGATGGTAAGAGTTATATGGAGTGCTGGAGTTGGACCCCTAACGGTGGATGGTAAGAGTTATATGGAGTGCTGGAGTTGGACCCCTAACGGTGGATGGTAAGAGTTATATGGTGCTGGAGTTGGACCCCTAACGGTGGATGGTAAGAGTTATATGGTGCTGGAGTTGGACCCCTAACAGTGGATGGTAAGAGGTATATGGTGCTGGAGTTGGACCCCTAACGGTGGATGGTAAGAGTTATATGGCGTGCTGGAGTTGGACCCCTAACGGTGGATGGTAAGAGTTATATGGTGCTGGAGTTGGACCCCTAACGGTGGATGGTAAGAGTTATATGGTGCTGGAGTTGGACCCCTAACGGTGGATGGTAAGAGTTATATGGTGCTGGAGTTGGACCCCTAACGGTGGATGGTAAGAGTTATATGGTGCTGGAGTTGGACCCCTAACGGTGGATGGAGTGAGAGTTATATGGTGCTGGAGTTGGACCCCTAACGGTGGATGGTAAGAGTTATATGGTGCTGGAGTTGGACCCCTAACGGTGGATGGTAAGAGTTATATGGTGCTGGAGTTGGACCCCTAACGGTGGATGGTAAGAGTTATATGGTGCTGGAGTTGGACCCCTAACGGTGGATGGAGTGAGAGGTATATGGTGCTGAAATGTTGTATAGCAAGATGGCAAGTAAGTATTTTGTGCAAATGGAGGGCAATTATGAAAAGCTTATTCATAAAAAAAATTAATTAACAGGAAAACATAATAAGAAGAATGCAACCATTTGCTCTTAGTGAGAAGAGTGAAAATGTATGTGTTTTATTTTTATTATCAAAAATAAGCTGACGTAGGAATCTTTTTCTTGTTTATTTAAATTTCCTAACCATTGCAGAATATATTCCTCACCTTTTCTGCCCGTGATGGGTTCATATTCCCCAAGCAGCCATACGCTGCACATCACATTTAATAGTGGATATTTTACATTGAAGTAAGCCTATGTATCAAGTTACGTTTTTATTGTCACGTTCACAGTGAAATGCCTTTCTTGCTTGTTCTCTCTCAACAATGCAATAGTGAATATCAGTAGCACTATAAAACATGTTAAGTCACGTAGAACAAAACACATAAGAAATAGAACTGTAACTACTGTAAGTAGGCCTACTGTAATGTATTATATTTAGGTTGGGGAAAAGTCGGTGCAAAACATTTCTGAATTCAAACGTTCTGCTGACAGGTTCACAACAAGTTGCCATTGGTTTCTCTTTCAGAAACGGACACAGTCCTTTTCCAGATGCAGCATAAATGACTGCTAAAGATGAAAACATTCTGCCAACACAGTATATAGACCAGTAGCTTATGTAAAATATTTGACAGTATAGGTAGGCTGCAGAGTTGCTGCGCGATGGGATTGCGACATCACTACCTATTTAATCTCAGAGCCAATAGCAGGACATCTAAACCTAATAATCTATTGATAAATAAATACAACTACTACATGTAGTTTGCATGCCGATAGTTCCAAGTTATAAAGAGTGTTATTGACACAATAAAAGGAGATCGGAGGTATTTTCCAGTCAGGGTTTTAATGCTTGTTTATGACCACACAGTTTTACGACAGATCTGATTCATAACAGGAAACATGCATATGTATGGCTTGCGCCAAGTTCATGAATCTCAATATTTTTGTATGTGAGCAGATTTGTCAGAAATGTAGTGTGAAATGTTACTCAACGGTTTTAAATGAGGCCCCTGGTCTATACATCTACTCTCGTTCTCTATCACAGTCTGAAGAAGCCATGATGGTCTGCAGCACAATAAATCAAGTACTTATCATCCAGAATATTTCACCTTCATAGGGCAGAGCACCCAGACATATAGCAGAGAGGAGGGGAGGGGAGAGAGCGTCTGCCAGGCAACAAATGCCCTGTAATTTATATTGATGAGGGGACTGGTTGGCGTGGCTGCGTGGTGGGGAACTTCCAGGGGTTTGATCACTCAGGCAGGGAGAGGGGAGAGATAAGACAGAGGGATTGGCTCCGTCTCGGGGCTCTCTGGGCTGGATGGGGATGGAGTCTGCTCAGCTCAGACCACAGAGACACTCAGCACTGGTCAGCATGGCCCTGCAGGAGCCACTATGGGAGAGCCCGGTCTGACTGACTGACTGAATGACAGACTGACTGAAGTGATGGTAGTCAGGGTGAGGTTGTAGTTGCCAGCCTTAAACCCACATTTTGGGTGGGGCTATATGCACCTTATAACTTTAGTCTAGCCAGATCCACTAGCGCTCCCCACCTAATCCACCAGATCTTCCTTCACAGTCTCTGTGACCATTAACTGGCCTTTGAACCTTTCCATGTGCATACATATCCTTTGACTCTGGACTATTGCCTCTTCCTGTCTGCACGGGACATCAATCAGTGACTTGTAAAAGCACTTCACTTTGATTTCTTGACACAGATCAGATTTGAATATTTCTCATTGAAATGAAAGTATGCAGTCCGGCCTCTGCCCAGGACTTTCAACCCAGACTCCTAAATCATGCTCTTTGATTTAAGACCCCTTCCGGTGTAGAGGTGCTTAGCTCTGGTCTAATTAAGACAGCAGTAGGGTATCGGATAAAGGGTCAAAGGACTTTGTATTACCTTACAGAGGAGGGGAGGTCGAAAATCAAACATGCACACTTCAACAACTAACTTCATCCATCCCTCTGGACGGGCAAATACCTACTTGACCTTAACATTATTTTCAGAGACAGAGTTTACGTGGCTGCTTCAGTCAAGGGAGGGCTAGAGGGCTGGCTAGTGCAGACTGACTGGCTAGTGCAGACTGACTGGCTATTGCAGACTGACTGGCTAGTGCAGACTGACTGGCTAGTGCAGACTGACTGGCTAGTGCAGACTGAGGATCATTTCCTCTGTTGTGCTTTTTAGGAGTGTTTTACAGGCAGTGATCTAACACTGCTCTCCCAGTCTGAGACGGTCAGACTGCTCTGGTCTTCCCTCTCCATAAGTTTCATCATGATGATCAGAGGGCTTGTCTCTCCCATTCACACACATATAGACAGAGATGCATGTGTACACACAACACAAATATTGAGTGGCTTCAGTTTTGAGAGGCAGAGACACTCTGAGATGGCTTACTGCTGTTGGAGTTTACAAAGCATTCATAACACCATGCTGTGACACAAACCATCGCTGATAGCATCTCTCTGATAGTTAACCCAGCCTCTAAAGGTTACACACTAAAAACAAATGGTTCAATATAGTGCCAAATAAGGGTTCTTTGGTTTGCAACCATAGCGGAACCCTTTTTGGTGCTTTATGGAAAAGGTTCTATAAAGAACCATGCTCATAAAGTTCTAAATGTAAACTGCCAGGTGCTATAAAAATAAAATACATTTCACATATAAAAAAGTATGTGGACACCCCTTCAAATTATTGGATTTGGCAATTTCAACCACACCGTTGCTTACAGGTGCATAAAATCGAGCACACAACCATGCAATCTCCATAGACAAACACTGGCAGTAGAATGGCCTTACTGAAGAGCTCAGTGACTTTCAACGTGGCACCTTCATAGGATGCCTGCTTTCCAACAAGTCAGTTCGTCAAAATTCTGCCCTGCTAGAGCTGCCCAGGTCAACTGTAAGTGCTGTTATTGTGAAGTGAATATGTCTAGGAGTAAACACGGCTCAGCCACAAAGTGGTAGGAAACACGTGCTCACAGGATGGGACCACAGAGTGCTGAAGCGTGCAGCGGGTAAAAATGGTTTGTCCTCAGTTGCAACACTCACTACAGAGTTCCAAACTGCCCCTGGAAGCAACGTCAGCACAAGAACTGTTCGTTAGGGAGCTTCATGAAGCTTCCATCCCTAACTACAATATTTCCCGTCAAGATAGAACTGCCAAAAGAGGCGGAGTTGCAATCTGCTGCAGAGATAACCTGCAGAGTTCTGTCATACTATCCAGGTCTGTGCCCAAACAGTTTGAGCTTCTACTTTAAAAAATCCACCTTTTCAGAAATAAGTCTCTCACTGTTGCCGCCTGTTACAGACCCCCCTCAGCCCCCAGCTGTTCCCTGGACTCCATATGTGAATTGATTGCCCCCCATCTATCTTCAGAGTTTGTACTGTTAGGTGACTTAAACTGGGATATGCTTAACACCCCGGCTGTCCTTCAATCTTAGCTAGATGCCCTCAATCTCACACAAATTATCAAGAAACCTAAACATGGGTAGCATCATAGATATCATCCTGACTAACTTGCCCTCCAAATACACCTACTCTGTTTTCAACCAGGATCTCAGCGATCACTGCCTCATTGCCTGCGTCCGTAATGGGTCCGCGGTCAAACGACCACCCCTTATCACTGTCAAACGCTCCCTAAAACACTTCAGTGAGCAGGCCTTTCTAATCGATCTGGCCCAGGTATCCTGGAAGGATATTGACCTCATCCCGTCAGTAGAGGATGCCTGGCTGTTCTTTAAAAGTGCTTTCCTCACCATCTGAAATGAGCATGCCCCATTCAAAAAACGTAGAACTAAGAACAGATATAGCCCTTGGTTCACTCCAGACTTGACTGCCCTTGACCAGCACATCCTGTGGCGCACTGCATTAGCATCGAATAGCACCCGCGATATGCAACTTTTCTAGGAAGTCAGGAACCAATATACACAGTCAGTTAGAAAAGCAAAGGCTAGCTTTTTCAAACAGCAATTTGCATCCTGTAGTACTAATTCCAAAAACTTTGGGACACTGTAAAGTCCATGTATAATAAGAGCACGTCCTCCCAATTTTGCTACGGCTGGTCATGCTTTCCACCTGGCTACCCCTACCCCGGCCAACAGCTCTGCACCCCCCGCAGCTACTTGCCCAAGCCCCCCCCCCGCTTCTCCTTCACCCAAATCCAGGTAGCTGATGTTCTGAAAGAGCTGCAAAATCTGGACCCCTACAAATCTGCTGGGCTAGACAATCTGGACGCTTTCTAAAATTATCCACCGCAATTGTTGCAACCCCAGCCTGTTCAACCTCTCTTTCGTATCGTCTGAGATCCCTAGAGATTGGATCCAAACTGTTACAAACCTATATCCATCCTGCCCTGCCTTTCTAAAGTCTTCGAATGCCAATTTAACAAACAGACAAACAAACATGGGATATCATAACCGCCATCAATAAAAGACAATACTGTGCAGCCGTCTTCATCGACCTGGCCAAGGCTTTCGACTCTGTCAATAACTGCATTCTTATCAGCAGACTCAATAGCCTTGATTTCTCAAATGACTGCCTCACCTGGTTCACCAACTACTTCTCAGATAGAGTTCAGTGTGTCAAATCGGAGGGCCTGTTGTCCGGACCTCTGGCAGTCTCTATGAGGGTGCCACAGGGTTCAATTCTTGGGCCGACTCTATTCTCTGTATATATCAATGATGTCGCTCTCGCTGCTGGTGACTCTCTGATCCACCTCTATTCAGACGACATCATTCTGTATACATCTGGACCTTTTATTGAACACTGTTAACAAACCTCCAAACGAGCTTCAATGCCATAAAACATGTGGACACCTAGGCGTCTGGTTAGACTGTAAACCCTTCCAGACTCACATTAAGCATATCCAATCCAAAATTAAATCTAGAATCAGCTTCCTATTTCGCAACAATTTAGAAAATAGCCTCCAACACTCTACTCAGCAAATTGGATGTAATCTATCACTGTGCCATACGTTTTGTTACCAAAGCCCCATATACTACCCACCACTGCGACCTGTATGCTCTCGTTGGCTGGCCCTCACTACATATTCGTCGCCAAACCCACTGGCTCCAGGTCATCTATAAGTCTTTGCTAGGTAAATCGCCACCTTATCTCAGCTCGCTGGTCACCATAGCAACACCCACCCGTAGCATGCGCTCCAGCAGGTATATTTCTCTGGCCACCCCCAAAGCCAACACCTCCTTTGGCCGCCATTCCTTCCAGTTCTCTGCTGCCAATGACTGGAACGAACTGCAAAAATCATTGAAGCTGGAGGCTCCTATCTCCCTCACTAACTTTAAGCATCAGCTGTCAGAGCAGCTTATCGATCACTGCACCTGTATACAGCTGCAAATAGCCCACCCTACTACCTCATCCCCATACTGTTATATTTATCTTACTACATTTGCACACACTGTATATAGATTTTCTATTGTGTTTTTGACTATGTTTGTTTACTGTGTAACTCTGTGTTGTTTTTGTCGCACTGCTTTGCTTTACGTTGGCCAGGTCGCAGTTGTAAATGAGAACTTGTTCTCAACTGGCCTACCTGGTTAAATAAAGGTGAAATAAAATCTACCTGGTTAAATAAAGGTTAAATAAAAATAAACAAAATAAATGTTAAATGTCTCCTTCTATATACCCTGCAAACAAAAATGAGTCGTTAGGACATTCCTGGAACGTCACGAAATGGTCGCCTAAAGTCCTCAGGTCGTTGTGTCATGGTCCCTGTAGGTTTTGTCTACTTTGTCTACAAAGAACATTAAATGGGTTAGTGGTTCACCAATCAGGGCCTTCGTTGGTATTGGCAACAGTAACAAGGGGTGATGTGTAATGAAACTAGAATACGCGTGCACAGGGAAGAACATTTTTATTTATTTGGGCGAATGTTTCTTTGCGACTAGACAAAAACCTCTGGGGGACCATGACACAACGTCCCATGATTGTCCTAAAAATGTAATCGGGGACGTCCCCGGGACAAACCGGGAACTACACAAAACCTCAAAGGGACCATGACACAATGTCCCAAGAATGTCCTAAAAATGTCCTCAGAGATGTCCCCGATACAACCAGGAACTAGGCAAAACCTCCAGGGGATCATGACACAACGTCTTGACAATTTTAGACAACCGTTTTGTGACGTTCCGGGGACGTCTTAACAACACATTTTTGTTTGCAGGGATGTTCCCTTGGGAACCTAATGACTAGTAAAATGAAAGTCCTGTGAAAGTCCTAAAACAGTCATGATATGGTCCCCAGAGACGTCCTGGTAACTTACAGCAAACTACACAAAGGACCCCCAGATAACGTTCCCTACGGACCATCATGTGACGTCCCCTTGACCATCATGAAACGTCTCTTTGTCGTCATTGAATGTCCCATGGATAATGTCCTTTCCGAATCAAAAACTTTTCATACCATTTCTTAATGGACATCAAAATTACTTATTATAACGATATACTGCGACCAAACCGGGACCTGTACTGAACTTTCTCTTATGGTCCCGAGGTTAACGTCATGTTTTAATGTTCCTAGAACGTTCTCAGAACGTCACTGGGATAGTGTCTAGCTGAGACCTAATGGGAACGTTGCTGAATCCCCTGTTTTCTGGGTCCTTTCTTTTCAAGTCTTGGGATAATAAAGCAGGAATGAAGCTGCTTCTATTTAATCCCCAAGAATGCTGTCCAGATTGAACTGCCATCGCTGCTGACTAAACACCTCTGACTGTTTGTTCAGCTGACTTGAATCATTCCACTGAGCATGCCCAGCAGTCTTCTACGATTCACTGTATTCTAGAACAGGGTTCCCTAACTGGCGGTGATTTAATTTGGCCCTCCAAGTTTTCTGAGCAAATAAGATGGTAAAAACACCAGGAAGTCAGCTCCAAGTGATTTTTATTTGGAAAAATCTGTTCCAAAGAATTTCCCACGTATAATAGAGAGATATATGTGATCGGTTTAAAATGATGATGTTGAATCAAATATTACATCTGTTATTATTTGTAATTATGCTCCGCCCCCTGACCATCCACTCTAGAACAAATCGTCCCGCAGCTGAACCTAGTTGATGATTCCTGATCTAGAAAATCCCCTTATTTGCAAGGCGACGCAACATGGAGATTGCTGATAACCCTGAACTCACCCTGATGTGTTTTCAGAACACCTTCCGATCCAATGCCAGTAACATGGTATTTCCATGGTACTTTATTTGGTCATGGAGTGTAGCACCAAAAAAGGGTTCCGCTATGGTTACAACCCTTTTTGTGGCTATGTTTTTAAAGTTCTTTATAGAAACATTATGGAGATTGGTTCTATAAAGGTTCTTTGAAAAACCATACAAGGTTGCACACGAAGAGCTGTGGGCAAACCACACCCCAAAATATTAAAATGAGCCGCCGCCCCTAACTTTTAATTATCACTAAAAGAGGAGAGAACCCTTTTTTGAACTCCAAAGAACTATTGAAGGGCTCAAAGGGATATTTGGGTCAGTATGGTTACACATAGAACCATCACCTTTCTCAAAGAACCCTTGTGAACCCTTATTTTAGTTTTTTCAGCTTTGCAGAGAACAAAGAGGGGCTTCAGCAAACTGTCTGGCTGGGATATCAGCATGATTTCAGACAGTCATATGACTGCACATCATTTCAATTTCCTCTCTGGCATTAATAAAATATTCTCTCCAGTTCTGCACACATATATGGAATAATGAAAAACTGTGAAAGTACAAGGTGATGTGAAACTACAAGGTCATGTGAAAGTACAAGGTCATGTTGCTGATGGAGGTCAATGTGTGATATGAGAACGGTATTCACCATACATACAGCAGGCCTACTATAGTAACCGTAGTAATACAAAACAAAACAACTATTGAATCTGCTTTTCATCCTAAGTTTAAGGCCCTGTTACAGTGTCATGTGAAAATGGAGTTTTATAAAAGCAGGTAATATTATTCTGTTGTAATATGTTGTTGTATTCCATTATAATCATGCAATAATGTGGGCTAATGTACATATTTTAATGCATTTTGGTATTAATTTCACAAAACAAGTTGAATATATGTTATCATATTTTACTCACAGGTATGTGTCTTCTTTGTTACTGAAATACCTGAAAAACAGAGAGAAACAGATTTATTAGAACCTCATTAAATCTGTAAATTAAGGACAGTCACACAATATCACATAATATCCCCAGGCCTAACTTAACCCTTTACACACCATGGCTGTGTTGCTATGTGACTGGGCTGCTATGGCCCTGTAGTGCTCCTGTCTGTCTCTCAGCTAGATCACAGAGGTCACAGAGGGCCCATGCAGGCTCAGGGCAATGGTGTGACTGGCCCTACTAGTGAAAAACCCATAGGATCAACCCTGGCAAGGTGGCTCCAACCCCACGGACAACACCATCCAGATCGCGAATGTTCATACAAAAACAAACCAAGTCTGGAATACAAATCTGCACAAACATGGTAATGCCCCCATGTGCGACCTCACAAGGCCTTTAGTCAATCCAAGAGTAAGTCTGTTCCCCAGAGCAGGAGACGGCAGCGCTGTAACCTCACTGTGAGTCAGACCTGTGTTCTGAGGGTGAGGCAGAGCAGGAAAAGGAGTGGGACTGGCAGTCCTCAACTTTCCCCCCTTCGGGTGTCAACTCATCTGATGAGACTCCCTTGCTCTGCCTCTGTAGCGTGGGTCTAATGCCCTGGGAGCCCAACGCGGGCCATCGCACAGCCAACCATGGGCCCCAGCGAGCCCAGACACTCATGCTTTGCGGGGAGAGAGCACACTAATAGATCCCACATGTCATGCGGAAGCAATGGCACATTTTTCTACAGCTTGTATCTGAAACTCAGGGGATGGAGGGCTGACATGATTCAATGATTCTCGTTGGGGGAAAGAGTGACTAGCCGGCGATAACAATGTTTCAGACATGTTGGAGGGGAAAGACCAACCAGGTCCACTTTCTGTACCCAAAAACACATCTGATATCAGGTCCACTTTCTGTACCCAGAAACACATAACCCTGTCCCCTTTCTGCACCCAGAAATACATCTGATATCAGGTCCACTTTCTGTACCCAGAAACACATAACCCTGTCCACTTTCTGTACCCAGAAACACATAACCCTGTCCCCTTTCTGCATCCAGAAACACATAACCCTGTCCCCTTTCTGCATCCAGAAACACATAACCCTGTCCCCTTTCTGCACCCAGAAATACATCTGATATCAGGTCCACTTTCTGTACCCAGAAACACATAACCCTGTCCACTTTCTGTACCCAGAAACACATAACCCTGTCCCCTTTCTGCATCCAGAAACACATAACCCTGTCCCCTTTCTGCATCCAGAAACACATAACCCTGTCCCCTTTCTGCACCCAGAAATACATCTGATATCAGGTCCACTTTCTGTACCCAGAAACACATAACCCTGTCCACTTTCTGTACCCAGAAACACATAACCCTGTCCCCTTTCTGCATCCAGAAACACATAACCCTGTCCCCTTTCTGCATCCAGAAACACATAACCCTGTCCACTTTCTGCACCCAGAAACACATCTGATATCAGGTCCATTGAGCAGAAAGCTTGAGGGGAAACTGTAGTAGGGTGAGATGATAACCTTCTTGGACTGTGATACAGAACCCTTTGAAGAAACCTTTTGGGTTCCAGGTAAAACCCTTTCCATAGAGGGTTCTACATGGAACACAAAAGAGTTCTACCTGGAACTTGGATTGCCAGGATTAGCTTTTAGTATCTAGACATCAATAATTGTAATTATAAATAATAAGAACGGTGAGGCAAGGCTATATCTTGCAAGACCCATAAGAGACACTTCTGGCCTATTGTATTTATTCACGTGGAGTCAGCATTGTTCCAGTGCTCACGGCCAAACACTGTCTGTCCAACTGTGACTTTACGCAAGGATAACAGGGTATTCAGTGTGGTAGTCAGTGTTAGCCTCATAGGCCATGAGGGAGAGGTGGAGTCAACGTGCTGTTGGAGCAGCCAGCCTTAATGGATGTGTTGGGCAGAAACAGCCTCTGCGTGTTGATAGCCTAAATGACTTAGAACTCTAACACCATGTAAGGAACCTCTGGTTCATATCAAAACGGGAGCTATTTCCTGGCTTCTCTTCAGATCTTATCAACTGTAATAAAGACAAATAAAACAGACATTTTGGCATCGGTGGAATCAGGCTCTGGTTAATGTTAGACATAGCATTCTAAGGCATGAGTTATTTTACTGAAGACAATTTCACACATTGAAGGTAGGGGGATTGGTAGAACAAGCATCACACATTGAAGGTAGGGGGATTGGTAGAACAAGCATCACACATTGAAGGTAGGGGAATTGGTAGAACAAGCATCACACATTGAAGGTAGGGGAATTGGTAGAACAAGCATCACACATTGAAGGTAGGGGAATTGGTAGAACAAGCATCACACATTGAAGGTAGGGGAATTGGTAGAACAAGCATCACACATTGAAGGTAGGGGAATTGGTAGAACAAGCATCACACATTGAAGATAGGGGAATTGGTAGAACAAGCTTCGCTAATTCACATTTTTTGCTCATTATGTCACAATATTAAATCAGATTGCTGTCCCACATCACACTGACCCCTCCCACATCACACTGACCCCTCCCATACCACACTGACCCCTCCCACATCACACTGACCCTTCCCATACCACACGGACCCCTCCCACATCACACTGACCCCTCCCATACCACACTGACCCCTCCCATACCACACTGACCCCTCCCATACCACACTGACCCCTCCCACATCGCACTGACCCCTCCCATACCATACTGACCCCTCCCACATCACACTGACCCCTCCCACATCACACTGACCCCTCCCACATCACACTGACCCCTCCCATACCACACTGACCCCTCCCATACCACACTGACCCCTCCCACATCACACTGACCCCTCCCATACCACACTGACCCCTCCCACATCACACTGACCCCTCCCACATCCCACTGACCCCTCCCACATCACACTGACCCCTCCCACATCACACTGACCCCTCCCACATCACACTGACCCCTCCCACATCACACTGACCCCTCCCATACCACACTGACCCCTCCCACATCGCACTGACCCCTCCCATACCATACTGACCCCTCCCACATCACACTGACCCCTCCCACATCACACTGACCCCTCCCACATCACACTGACCCCTCCCACATCACACTGACCCCTCCCATACCACACTGACCCCTCCCACATCACACTGACCCCTCCCACATCACACTGACCCCTCCCACATCCCACTGACCCCTCCCATTATCTCAACATTCTGTTTACCCCAGAAAAGTAAAGGATGAGACAAAACTAAAGAACATAAGGGAATATAATAGTACTGCTCCAGAGCAGTGTTTATAATAATAGGTAAGGGAATATAATAGTACTGCTCCAGAGCAGTGTTTATAATAATAGGTAAGGGAATATAATAGTAATGCTCCAGAGCAGTGTTTATAATAATAGGTAAGGGAATATAATAGTAATGCTCCAGAGCAGTGTTTATAATAATAGATAAGGGAATATAATAGTAATGCTCCAGAGCAGTGTTTATAATAATAGATAAGGGAATATAATAGTAATGCTCCAGAGCAGTGTTTATAATAATAGGTAAGGGAATATAATAGTAATGCTCCAGAGCAGTGTTTATAATAATAGGTAAGGGAATATAATAGTACTGCTCCAGAGCAGTGTTTATAATAATAGGTAAGGGAATATAATAGTAATGCTCCAGAGCAGTGTTTATAATAATAGGTAAGGGAATATAATAGTACTGCTCCAGAGCAGTGTTTATAATAATAGGTAAGGGAATATAATAGTAATGCTCCAGAGCAGTGTTTATAATAATAGATAAGGGAATATAATAGTAATGCTCCAGAGCAGTGTTTATAATAATAGATAAGGGAATATAATAGTAATGCTCCAGAGCAGTGTTTATAATAATAGATAAGGGAATATAATAGTAATGCTCCAGAGCAGTGTTTATAATAATAGGTAAGGGAATATAATAGTACTGCTCCAGAGCAGTGTTTATAATAATAGATAAGGGAATATAATAGTAATGCTCCAGAGCAGTGTTTATAATAATAGGTAAGGGAATATAATAGTACTGCTCCAGAGCAGTGTTTATAATAATAGGTAAGGGAATATAATAGTACTGCTCCAGAGCAGTGTTTATAATAATAGATAAGGGAATATAATAGTACTGCTCCAGAGCAGTGTTTATAATAATAGGTAAGGGAATATAATAGTAATGCTCCAGAGCAGTGTTTATAATAATAGATAAGGGAATATAATAGTAATGCTCCAGAGCAGTGTTTATAATAATAGGTAAGGGAATATAATAGTAATGCTCCAGAGCAGTGTTTATAATAATAGGTAAGGGAATATAATAGTACTGCTCCAGAGCAGTGTTTATAATAATAGATAAGGGAATATAATAGTAATGCTCCAGAGCAGTGTTTATAATAATAGGTAAGGGAATATAATAGTAATGCTCCAGAGCAGTGTTTATAATAATAGGTAAGGGAATATAATAGTAATGCTCCAGAGCAGTGTTTATAATAATAGGTAAGGGAATATAATAGTAATGCTCCAGAGCAGTGTTTATAATAATAGATAAGGGAATATAATAGTAATGCTCCAGAGCAGTGTTTATAATAATAGGTAAGGGAATATAATAGTAATGCTCCAGAGCAGTGTTTATAATAATAGATAAGGGAATATAATAGTACTGCTCCAGAGCAGTGTTTATAATAATAGGTAAGGGAATATAATAGTACTGCTCCAGAGCAGTGTTTATAATAATAGGTAAGGGAATATAATAGTAATGCTCCAGAGCAGTGTTTATAATAATAGGTAAGGGAATATAATAGTACTGCTCCAGAGCAGTGTTTATAATAATAGATAAGGGAATATAATAGTAATGCTCCAGAGCAGTGTTTATAATAATAGGTAAGGGAATATAATAGTAATGCTCCAGAGCAGTGTTTATAATAATAGGTAAGGGAATATAATAGTAATGCTCCAGAGCAGTGTTTATAATAATAGGTAAGGGAATATAATAGTACTGCTCCAGAGCAGTGTTTATAATAATAGGTAAGGGAATATAATAGTACTGCTCCAGAGCAGTGTTTATAATAATAGGTAAGGGAATATAATAGTAATGCTCCAGAGCAGTGTTTATAATAATAGGTAAGGGAATATAATAGTAATGCTCCAGAGCAGTGTTTATAATAATAGGTAAGGGAATATAATAGTAATGCTCCAGAGCAGTGTTTATAATAATAGATAAGGGAATATAATAGTAATGCTCCAGAGCAGTGTTTATAATAATAGGTAAGGGAATATAATAGTAATGCTCCAGAGCAGTGTTTATAATAATAGATAAGGGAATATAATAGTAATGCTCCAGAGCAGTGTTTATAATAATAGGTAAGGGAATATAATAGTAATGCTCCAGAGCAGTGTTTATAATAATAGATAAGGGAATATAATAGTAATGCTCCAGAGCAGTGTTTATAATAATAGGTAAGGGAATATAATAGTAATGCTCCAGAGCAGTGTTTATAATAATAGGTAAGGGAATATAATAGTACTGCTCCAGAGCAGTGTTTATAATAATAGGTAAGGGAATATAATAGTAATGCTCCAGAGCAGTGTTTATAATAATAGATAAGGGAATATAATAGTAATGCTCCAGAGCAGTGTTTATAATAATAGGTAAGGGAATATAATAGTAATGCTCCAGAGCAGTGTTTATAATAATAGGTAAGGGAATATAATAGTAATGCTCCAGAGCAGTGTTTATAATAATAGGTAAGGGAATATAATAGTACTGCTCCAGAGCAGTGTTTATAATAATAGGTAAGGGAATATAATAGTAATGCTCCAGAGCAGTGTTTATAATAATAGGTAAGGGAATATAATAGTACTGCTCCAGAGCAGTGTTTATAATAATAGATAAGGGAATATAATAGTAATGCTCCAGAGCAGTGTTTATAATAATAGGTAAGGGAATATAATAGTAATGCTCCAGAGCAGTGTTTATAATAATAGGTAAGGGAATATAATAGTACTGCTCCAGAGCAGTGTTTATAATAATAGGTAAGGGAATATAATAGTACTGCTCCAGAGCAGTGTTTATAATAATAGATAAGGGAATATAATAGTAATGCTCCAGAGCAGTGTTTATAATAATAGGTAAGGGAATATAATAGTACTGCTCCAGAGCAGTGTTTATAATAATAGGTAAGGGAATATAATAGTAATGCTCCAGAGCAGTGTTTATAATAATAGGTAAGGGAATATAATAGTAATGCTCCAGAGCAGTGTTTATAATAATAGATAAGGGAATATAATAGTAATGCTCCAGAGCAGTGTTTATAATAATAGGTAAGGGAATATAATAGTAATGCTCCAGAGCAGTGTTTATAATAATAGATAAGGGAATATAATAGTAATGCTCCAGAGCAGTGTTTATAATAATAGATAAGGGAATATAATAGTACTGCTCCAGAGCAGTGTTTATAATAATAGGTAAGGGAATATAATAGTAATGCTCCAGAGCAGTGTTTATAATAATAGATAAGGGAATATAATAGTACTGCTCCAGAGCAGTGTTTATAATAATAGGTAAGGGAATATAATAGTACTGCTCCAGAGCAGTGTTTATAATAATAGGTAAGGGAATATAATAGTAATGCTCCAGAGCAGTGTTTATAATAATAGATAAGGGAATATAATAGTACTGCTCCAGAGCAGTGTTTATAATAGCGAAAGTGAGAGCAACATGACATCTATGTAAGATGACATCTATGTAACTGTCTTTTGTGTATTTCGTTCTGGCATTTTGCACCTGTGCTCTTCTTAGCTGCTTGACAAAGACATTTCCCCCCGGGGATCAATAAAGTATCCCACATTTTGAGCAAAAAAAGTATACATTAAAAAAAATAAACTTTTAGATAGGTAGGTAGGTACTTTGTGCGGCAGAATGAAAACGTATAAAAATACAAGAAATCTGGAGTGCAAAAAGCTATAAAAAGGCATTGCATATTATGAGTGACTGACTGAATATGTACACAACACATTGTTATAGAGTGTTAGGTGAAAAAATTATACAATTATTGCAAGTTGATATAAATAAATCAATAAATAAAAAATGTGCATGGTTAACTATACAGGTCGATGACAGAGAAAGATACTTAAATAGCTAAATGTGCGTATGATATTGTGAGGTTTTCAGTGGGTTGTCGAATGGTCTATCTGTATGTTGTATTTCTATGCTTGTGTGGTGTTAATTGGCTTGATGAGTGCACCTGGTAGCTTGCTACTACCTCTATTTAAGCAGTTCTGGTTTGTTTTGTGTTGTGAGGTATTGTTTGTTCTGTACACTTTACTGAGCCTTCATTCGTCGTGTTATTAGCCTTCTGTATTTCTGGATTTTGCTTGCCTTTGGATTATGAATTTTGCCTAGCCCTTTTTGTACCGCTGCCTTTTCTTGGGATTCTACCTTTTGTATTCATATTGGGACTTATCATTAAACCTTCTGCGCACTGCGCTTGAATCCAATTCTGGACTAAGAGTGTTCATTACAGAATACCTCACCAAACACAATCATGGATTCAGCAGAGCTGCAGCAGCGACTAAACCAGCAAGAAGAACGCTTGGAAGAATTGTGCCACCACCTTCGTCAGCTTACTGTCCCTCAACCGGTAACCCCTCCTGTCAGTTTCCACTCCTCTGCACCGTCGGCTGCGCTCCCAAATAAATATGATGGTTCCCCAGGAGGATGCCGCGGATTTTTAATGCAGTGTCGGTTGTATTTGGACCACCACTCTGGGAACTTCCATACGGATAAGGACAAGGTCGATTTTATGGTTACCCTGCTTACCGGAAAGGCCCTGGAATGGGCCACAGCCCTTTGGACCGCTCAGAGTCCCGAGTTCTCTTCCGAAGCTCAGTTCCTCGCACATTTTAAGGAGGTCTTTGACCATCCGTCCTCTGGTCGCCATACCGGGGATCTCCTATGTGAGTTACAACAAGGTCTGCGCTCTGCCTCCGATTACGCACTCGAATTCCGCACCCTATCAGCAGGCAGTGGATGGAGTGAGCCTGCCCTCCTGACTATCTACCGGAGAGGGCTGAACCGAGAGCTACAGGCTGAACTTGCTTGCAGAGGAGATGTCACCGAGTTAAACCAATATATCCACATGTCCATTAGCATCGACCATCTACTGGCCGAGCACCGACGATTATCTCACTCACAAGCTTCTTTTTCCACCACTCCAAACCCTGTCACATCACAGTATGCCGTTTCTGAACCTATGCAACTTGGCCGTGCCCCTCTCACACCTGAAGAAAAACAGCGTAGATTCCGTGACAATCTGTGCCTTTATTGTGGAGACAACAGACATTTGCTCCGAGATTGCCCTAAGCATCCACCACACAGATCCGGAGCCAGACCTTCTACTGGACATCAGGTGGGAGTATTTACTATGTTAAATATCACCCAAAAACAATTATATTTACCAGCTATGTTAAAGATTAGAGGAGTCACTCAGTTTGTGAAGGGTTTAGTGGACTCAGGGGCAGCAGGGAATTTTATTAACCAATCTTTAGTCGACCAACTGGGTCTTAAACTAATCCCTATTAATCCGCCCCTCAGAATTAACACTTTGGACGGAAAACCTTTAGGGACGGGACAAGTAACTCATATGACAGAGAAGATTAATCTTCAAATTGGCGTACTACATTCCGAACCCATTCAGTTACTCGTCCTACCTACCTCTACAGAACAACTCATACTTGGACACCCCTGGTTAAGCCTGCACGATCCTGCCATTTCCTGGCAAAAGGGTGAACTTTTGTCTTGGGCTCCCTCTTGTTCTGAACATTGTACACAAATCTCCTGTAGAGCCACGTCCGTTGAGGATTCGGTTGTTTTCAACCCCACACCTATTCCTCCTGAATATGCTCAATTTCAGGATGTGTTCAGTAAGGAGAAGGCCTCTACCCTGCCACCACACCGCCCATGGGATTGTGCTATAGATCTCAGACCAGGGCTTTCTCCTCCTAAAGGAAAAATTTATCCCCTGTCACTTCCTGAACATGAGGCCATGGACAAGTATATCGATGAGGCACTAAACATGGGGTTTATTCGTCCATCCACCTCCCCGGCCGCATCCAGTTTTTTTTTTGTGGGCAAAAAGGATGGCGGTCTCCGCCCGTGCATAGATTACAGAGCCCTCAATGACATCACTATAAAGACCTGTTTTCCCCTTCCACTGATCCCAGCAGCCTTAGAACAAGTTGGACACTCAACTATCTACACTAAGCTAGATCTTCGTAGTGCTTATAATCTGGTACGCATTCGCAAAGGGGATGAGTGGAAGACTGCTTTTCTCACTGCCCGAGGACATTATGAATATTTAGTTATGCCTTTTGGTCTCACCAATGCCCCTTCAGTGTTTCAATCGTTTTTGAATGACATATTCCAGGACATGATCAATCAATTCCTTATCGTCTACATCGATGATATTCTCATCTACTCCAAGTCCTTGACTGAACACGTGCAGCATGTGGAAAGGGTTTTGCAAAGACTACGGGACCACCGTCTGTTTGTTAAGGCTGAGAAAAGTGCGTTCCATGTCTCCACTGTGAGTTTCCTGGGGTTTGTGCTGACTCCCAGTGGAGTCAGCATGGATGAGGGGAAGGTATCTGCGGTGCGCAACTGGCCTAGACCGACGACAGTGAAGGAGCTGCAACGTTTTTTGGGATTCTCAAATTACTACCGTAGATTTATCCGCAATTTTAGTACCACTGCAGCCCCACTCACAGCACTAACCAGCCAAAAGGGACGTGCCCTACAGTGGACCGACGCAGGCCTTTCTGCTTTTGATAAGCTCAAGGAACTCTTCACGTCTGCGCCCATACTCCGTCAACCCGACCCCACCTTATCTTTTGTGCTGGAGGTTGACGCTTCAGAGGTTGGAGTAGGGGCCATACTCTCTCAGCGGGTGGGAAAATCCCTTAAATTACATCCCTGTGCCTTCTTCTCCAAGAAGTTATCTCCCGCTGAGAGGAATTATGACGTGGGCAACCGGGAACTCCTCGCTATTGTACTGGCCATAGAGGAATGGCGACACTGGCTAGAGGGCGCCAAGCACCCTTTTCTGGTACTCACGGATCATCGCAACCTTGAATATCTGAGGAGCGCAAAAAGGATGAATCCACGACAGGCTCGGTGGGCGTTATTCTTCACCCGATTCAACTTTACTGTCACCTATATACCGGGTAAGAAAAACATAAAAGCAGATTCCCTGTCACGACTATTTGACTCTCCTGTTTCCAAAACAGATCCTGAGCCTATACTACCTCCCACTTGTGTAGTGGGACCCATTCAATGGGAAATACAAACAGAGATTCAGGAGGCCCTACGAAACGACGCAGCTCCAACAGATACACCTGCCGGTAAGACATTTGTACCCGCATCTGTAAGATCTAGACTAATACAATGGTGTCATACCTCATTGAGCTCGGGTCACCCTGGAATTAGTCGTACTACAAAAATAATCTCTCGCAGATTCTGGTGGCCCTCCTTGATTGATGATATACGTGATTACGTGCTCTCATGTCCTATATGTGCTCAATCCAAACACCAATGTTAGTTACCTGCTGGTCAGCTTATGCCATTACCCACACCACAGCGGCCCTGGGCACACATCGCCCTGGATTTCATCACCGACCTCCCAGAATCATCTGGCTTCACAACTATTCTAGTCATTGTTGACCGGTTTTCTAAGATGTGTCGTCTTATTCCCCTGACTAAACTCCCCACTGCTATGGACATGGCGGAATGTTTGTTTCAACAGGTGTTTCGTCTGTATGGGATACCTGAGGATATAGTATCAGATCGAGGCCCGCAGTTTACGTCCAGGGTGTGGCGGGCATTTTGCAACCGACTAGGAGTCACACTAAGCCTGTCCTCCGGGTATCACCCGCAAACTAACGGTCAGACAGAACGCCTGAACCAGGAGATTGGGAAGTACCTTCGCCTATATTGTTCTCAACAACCTCATGACTGGAGCCGGTATCTAGCCTGGGCAGAATATGCTCAAAATTCCTTAATCCATTCATCTCTTCATCTAACACCTTTTCAGTGTGTCCTGGGTTATCAGCCCCCCATGTTCCCGTGGGAGACTGAGCTGGGAACCGTTCCCGCTGTCGACGAGTGGTTCCGTCGGAGTCAACAAGTGTGGGAGACAGCCCACAGGCATCTTCACCAAGCCTCCCAAGCCCAGAAAAGGTTTGCGGACAAACGACGCCGACCCACTCGGCTCTTCCACCCTGGACAACGAGTATGGCTGTCAACCCGGGATATAAGGCTCCGTCTCCCCTGTAAAAAATTGCAACCTCGCTTCATCGGTGCATTCAAGGTTCTTCGCCGGGTGAACCCGGTCACCTACCGCCTACAGTTACCTCGCCACTATAGAATTTCCCCTACCTTTCATGTCTCCCTCCTGAAGCCTGTGAGATACAGTCCACTCCATCCTCCTGTCACCAGACTCAGCCCCCCACCACCATTGGATATTGGGGGAACACCAGCCTATGTGGTGAACACCATTCTGGACTCCAAGCGACGTGGTGGAGGCATCTACTACCTCGTGGATTGGGAAGGATACGGTCCAGAGGAACGTTCCTGGATCCCGGCGCGGGATATACTAGATCCCTCTCTTATCCAAGCCTATCATCACGAACACCCTGACCGGCCAGCTCCTCGACCTCGAGGGCGGCCACCTCGTTCAAGTACCGGATCTAATCGCGACCGGTCGAGACGTCCATCCTAGCCTCTGGTCCGGTCACTACCCCTGCTATCTGCCAGACTGGTCGTCAGGAGCCTCCCGTAGAGAAGGGGGTTCTGTGAGGTTTTCAGTGGGTTGTCGAATGGTCTATCTGTATGTTGTATTTCTATGCTTGTGTGGTGTTAATTGGCTTGATGAGTGCACCTGGTAGCTTGCTACTACCTCTATTTAAGCAGTTCTGGTTTGTTTTGTGTTGTGAGGTATTGTTTGTTCTGTACACTTTACTGAGCCTTCATTCGTCGTGTTATTAGCCTTCTGTATTTCTGGATTTTGCTTGCCTTTGGATTATGAATTTTGCCTAGCCCTTTTTGTACCGCTGCCTTTTCTTGGGATTCTACCTTTTGTATTCATATTGGGACTTATCATTAAACCTTCTGCGCACTGCGCTTGAATCCAATTCTGGACTAAGAGTGTTCATTACAGATATCATTTAGGGTAATAATAATAATTCCCTCAAAATACAGTCCTTAGTGTGCAGGGTTTAATTACAGATAAATGAACGTATTGCACATTCAATATACTAAATGCAATGAAAAAAGATACTACTGACAGGATACTAATATGCATTCCTGAGTGAATGAGTACGTAAGTTCAGTCCAATAATTACTTACAATATTGCACGTGATATGATATAACAACTGTATATGAATATGTATATACAGTCCTGAATGAATGAGTGCTGAATGAATAAGTCCTGAGTGAATGAGTGATTACAGACCAGAGAGTTACTCACGGATGGATGGATGTTGTTAAACTAGGTCCTAACAACCCAACAGTTCCAGGTCTGTGTTGCCGACGGCACGGCACCCCGGTGAGGCATTATATAGTCTAATAGCTGCCAGCAGGAATTACCTCCTGCAGCGCTCTCTAGAGTAGGAAGGTTAATCCCCAGAACAGAGCTAGCCTTCCTGTTCAGCTTATTTACCCGAGAAGCATCACCAGCCTTTATGTTGGCGCCCCAGCACACCACTGCAAAAGACTGGTAGAAAGTATGCAGTAGTTTACTGCACACGTTGAAGGACCTGAGCCTCCTCAGAAAGTAGAGTCGGCTCTGGACCTTTTTGTACAGAGCCCCGGTTATACCAGACCATTCCAGCCTGCTGTCCATATGGACTACCAGGAACTTGTATGGCCCAACAACTTCCACATCCATCCCCTGTATAGAGACTGCAGTTGGTTGGGCCTTGGATCTCCTGAAGTCCAACAACCATCTCCTTTGTTTTGCTGATGTTGAGCTGGAGGTGGTTCTGCGCACACACACAAAGTCATTGATTGTGCTCCTGTACTCCTCCTCCTGCCCACCCCTAATGCTCCCTACAATTGCGTAGTCATCCGAGAACTTCTACAGGTGGCATGTTTCAGAGTTATATCTGAAGTTCGAGGTGTAGAGGGTGAACAGGAAGGGGGACAGGACCGTTCCTTGGGGGGCACCTGTGTTGCTCACTGCCCGTCAGGCAGTCCGTAACCCAGGAGACTAAGGGTGCTTCCACTTTCATTTTCCTCATCTTCTCACCCAGTAGAAGGGGCTGAATGGTGTTGAAGGCGTTGGAGAAGTCAAAAAACATAACCCTCACATTGTAACCTGCATTGTCCAGGTGAGAGTAGGCCCTCTGCAGAAGGTAGATGATAGCATCATCCATCCCGATGTTGTGCTGGTATGCGAACTGCAGGGGGTCCAGTGATGTACACACCAGGGGTCTGAGGTGAGCGAGGACTAACCTTTCCAGGATCTTCATGATGTGTGATGTTAGCGCTACAGGTCTGAAGTCATTCAGGACAGTGGGGTGTGCCTTCTTGGGCACTGGGACAAGGAAGGGTGTTTTCCACAGCACAGGAACCCTTTCCAGGCTCAGGCTAAGGTTGAAGCGGTGCTGGAGTATTCCACACAGTTGGTCAGCACAGACCCTAAGCACCCTTGGGCTGATGCCATCAGGGCCCGCGGCTTTCCACTGATGTAGTCTCTCCAGTTCTCTCTTTACTTGGTTGGTGGTGAAAGCCAGCCCAAGTGGGGAGGTGGGGGGGAAGGGGGGTGTTGAGGATCAGTCCAGAGGTGGGGGGAAGAGAGGTATTGCAGATCAGTCCAGAGGGAGCGGGGGTGGGGAGAGGCTCGCTGATTGTCTCAACGGAGGTGTCGTGTGCAAAGGAGGGGGGGTGGGACAGCCATTAGGGTGTGTGGGACAGCCATTAGGGTGTGTGGCCTGGAGATCTGGAGGGGAGGTGAACACAGCCAATATCGAACCTGTCAAAAAATTGGTTCAGCTCATTGGCTCTGTCCTGGGTCCCCTCCGTCTGCCAACTGTTTGACTTTTTGAAGCCAGTGATATTTCTCATACCCTTCCACACCTCTCTCACCTGGCTCTGCCTCAGCTTGTCCTCCATCTTCTCCTTATACACTCTCTTCCCCTCAGCAATCCGCAACTTCAGCTCCCTCTGGACGCATTTCAATTTGTCCTTGTCCCTCTCCTTGAAGGCCCTCTTCTTCTCATTCAGCAAGGCCTTCAGGTCGCTGGTGACCCAGGGTTTATTATTTGGAAAACAGCGTACCTTCCTGGTGGGTACAGTGTTGTCTACACAAAATATTCATACAGTCCGTTATGCAGTCAGTAAGTCCATCAATGTCCTCCCCATGAGCCTCACAGAGCACATCCCAGTCTGTTGTTTCAAAGCAGTCCTGTAGGGCCTCATTTGCCTCCGGGGACCATCTCCTAATGGTCCTAGTGGTCACTGGCTGCTGCTGGACCATAGGCCTGTAGAGTGGGGTGAGGTGGACAAGGTTGTGATCCGATCTACTGAGGGGAGGGAGTGCAGTGGAGTTGAATGCATCCTTCACATTAGCATATAACAAGTCCAGAGTTTTATTAATCCTGGTTGGGCACTTCACAAACTGTTTGAACGTGGGCAGTGTTGAAGAGAGAGGTGGTTAAAATCCCCAGAAATGGCAAAGAAGGCACTGTGATGCGTTGTCTGTAGCCTCGCGATAACAGAGTGGATGACGTCACACGCTGTGTTTGCGTCAGCGGAGGGCGGGATGGCAATGGCCACCCTGAATTCCCTCGGCAAATAGTAGGGTCTCAGGCTAACGGCTAACAGCTCAATGTCCCGGCTACAAAACTGTTCCTTAACAGTAATATGTCTCGGATTACACCATCTGTTGTTAACTAATAAAGCCAGACCCCCTCCCTTACTCTTACCGGAAGAAACACTATCCCTGTCCGCTCTAATGGTCTGGAAATAGCCAATAGTGTCGTTCCCTATGGGAATCCTATATCATTCAGTCATGTCTCGGTCAGACATACTAGACTAGCTTCTCTGTAATCCCTTTGTCCAAGGACTAGCCCTTCGTGTTCCTCCATCTTGTTATGTAGCGATCTCACGTTGCCCATAATGATAGACGGGATAGCCGGCTTGTACTTACTCAGTTTTGCTTTACAAAAACGAAACAAAAAATGGTTTTTGGCCTTGCCTGTTTTGCATGTTATTTTGGCATAAAAACGTGTCACATATCAGTTTGCAAACTATGTAAAAAAAAAGTATATCATTGAGTTAATAAATCTGCATACAAACAGGCAGATCCAAAATGCAGGTGTTTCAGCCTAGCTCAGTGCTTTCTGTGGTGGTGGGGCAGGCCAGCAGAAAATAGGAGCATTACGCCTGATTGGCTCAGTGTTCTGTCACTCATGGGGACACTACGTCAAAGTCCTTAGTAAGAGTAGACATGGAACATTTCAGCCCTTTGGGTCCTGCCATAGAGTTACATTATTAGTGCCCTTCCAAGAAGGCTCAAGGTCATTGGTCAGAGAACATTACCTGAAATCACACTATATCTACAGTAGCTTTGATTGGACTGATCATGTCAACATCATACTTTCAAAATCTTATCTATCATTCATCATCATGAATCAAGTCAACAATCTGCTGGCAAATCCTTTTTAATCCTTGTCATATGAAGAGACATAATGAAGAGAAATTATAGATAAACCGTATCGGTGCTCATCAGCCATTGGACATAAACATTACACAACTAGTTGGACAAATTCAACAATGAGTGGTTTGGAAAGAATCGGTGACAGTGTCTAACTGCAAGCATTGCAAAGCAATCACTAGCCTGCTATTCAGTGGAGTGAATGTGTTTTTTTTTTTCAGAGTTCCTTGGTGGTGCACATGTAGCCTATAACCTGTTTTAGAGAAATGTAATCATCAAATATTGTAAGAGCTTTCATTGTCTGCTTCTATGCCCCCTTTATTTATCCTATGGTTCTGACTTGGTGTACAGGGAGAACACTGTAAGAACAGCCCATGTTCTGAGTTCTGTTTCTGTATTTCAAAAGTCCTGAACAAATAGTTATATTGACTAGAGATATGTCACTTAGAGATATGTTCTTAGACATAAAGGAGGAAATTATTACTGTCAACAGGGTTACGGGCTCCATGGCAGGGCAGGGGAGGAGAAGAAGGGGTGGACAGTCCTCTATGTGTCATTCAGAGCCCTCTGATTGGAGGTGGCACAGGGTAGGGGGTAGGGGCCGGGGAGCCAATGGGTGAGTCAGCCTGTGGGAGGGGGAGGGTGGGCTAAGCTCTGGGCACTGACATTGGTGTGTTGGGCAGAAACAACCTCTGTGTGTTGATAGGGTATGTCTACTCCACTGGATGGCAGGTTCAGAGGTCACTTTGTAGGTGATTCTCTCCTTGACAGACAGGCGATCTAACAAATCAAATCAAATGTTATTGGTCACAAACACGTGGTTAGCAGATGTAATTGCGAATATAGCGAAATGCTTGTGCTTCTAGCTCCGACAGTGCAGTAATATCTAACAAGTAATATCTAACAGTTTCACAACATAAACCCAAATACACATAAAACTAAGTAAGGAATGGATTGAGAATATATACATAAATGTCAGGGAGGCATTGGACTAAGATACAGTGGCATAGTAAGCTTTATAGTATACAGTATACACATAAGAGATTGGTGATGCAGTATGTAAACAGGATTAAGATACTGAAGAATAGTATAGCGTACAGTTAGACATATGAGATGAGTGATGCAGATACAGAACCATTATTAAAGTGACTAGTGTTTCATACCTTAAAGTGGCCAGTGATTTCTAGTCTATGTCTATAGGCAGCAGCCTCTAATATGCTAGTGATGGCTGTTAACAGTCTGATGGCTTTGAGATAAAAGCTGTTTTTCAGTCTCTCGGTCCCAGCTTTGATGAACCTGTACTGACCTCACCTTCTGGATGACAGCGGGGTGAACAGGCAGTGGCTCGGGTGGTTGTCTTTGATGATCTTTTTGGCCTTCCTGTGACATCGGGTGCTGTAGGTGTCCTGGAGGGCGGGTAGTTTGCCCCCAGTAATGCGTTGGGCAGACCGCACCCCCCTCTGGAGAGCTTTGTGGTTATGGGCGGTGCAGTTGCTGTACCAGGCGGTGATGCAGCCCGACAGGATGCTCTCAAATTTCTTCAGCCTCCTGAGTTTGAGAGGCTCTGTTGCGCCTTCTTCACCACACTGTCTGTGTGAGTGGACCATTTCAGTTTGTCAGTGATGTGTACGCCGAGGAACTTGACATTTTCCACCTTCTCCACTGCGGTCCCGTCACTGTGGATAGGGGGGTGCGCCTTCTGCTGTTTCCTGAAGTCCACCATCATCTCCTTAGTTTTGTTGATGTTCAGTGAGAGGTCATTTCCTGGCACCACACTCCCAGAGCCCTCACCTCCTCCCTGTAGGCTGTCTCACCACCACACTCCCAGAGCCCTCACCTCCTCCCTGTAGGCTGTCTCACCACCACACTCCCAGAGCCCTCACCTCCTCCCTGTAGGCTGTCTCACCACCACACTCCCAGAGCCCTCACCTCCTCCCTGTAGGCTGTCTTACCAACACACTCCCAGAGCCCTCACCTCCTCCCTGTAGGCTGTCTTACCAACACACTCCCAGAGTCCTAACCTCCTCCCTGTAGACTGTCTCACCACCACACTCCCAGAGCCCTCACCTCCTCCCTGTAGGCTGTCTCACCAACACACTCCCAGAGCCCTCATCTCCTCCCTCTAGACTGTCTCACCACCACACTCCCAGAGTCCTAACCTCCTCCCTGTAGGCTGTCTCGTCACCGTTGGTAATCAGGTCTACTACTGTTGTGTCGTCTGCAAACTTGAAGATTGAGTTGGAGGTGTGCTTGGCCACGCAGTCATGGGTGAACAGGGAGTGCAGGAGGGGGCTGAGCACGCACCCTTGTGGGGCCCCAGTGTTGAGGATCAGTGGAGTGGAGGTGTTGTTTCCTACCTTCACCATCTGGGGGCGACCCGTCAGGAAGTCCATGACCATGTTGCACAAGCTTACTGTTAATAAACCATTGTAGAGTGTATATAAATCTATGGCCATTAATTGGTCCCTTTAGCCAATATATTTTGTTAGTGTGATACATCAAACTTCCCTAATTTGACTACCGAGCCAAATAATATTTCTAGAAGAGATTACCATTTTTCACAATGGAAGGAGGGGACGGCTGTCATCTTGAAGCCTTTGATCATTCTAAATCTACCTCACAGTGGTAAACATTCACAGCACACGTTCTGCTCCTCAACATATTCTCTCCAGTCTCTTCTCATGAGAATTGTCCCCTATTCAGATCAGAAAGGAGACGGTGTGCAGACGGCTGGAGGTTAACCTCCACTTTATCTATCTGCAGGGGGCACACATCATGTAAACATGCCACCGAGACAGAAGGGGAGCGGGCTGGGGAGCGGGCTGGGGAGCGGGCTGGGGAGCGGGATGGGGAGTGGGATGGGGCCAGGCCAAGCAGTCGAGTGGTGCTTCTTCAGTGAAGACTGCAGCTCAAACTGACAGCGCTGTAATGAAGTCTGAGGCACGCGGCAGGCCGTACGTCATAATTCCAAGTTCCTTAAAGCCTGACAGGGAATGATTATCATGGATGGTTATTGTCACCCTCCCTCCCTGGGAGACGCCGGTGCATTCAGTGGTTGTTGCACCGTGACATTCAAAGTTACAGTCTCCTTCATATAATGGAGCTGTCCTCTCAGCTCGCTAATGGGGAGCGATCCATTTAACCTGTGCCAGAAACACACAGACGAGGAAGTTCCTAATGCAAGGCCCCTCCCGCGGGGACGAAACACTCTCCCCCTGGCTGCTCCCTGCCTTCCTGCTGCTTGATTCATTGACTGGCGCTCCTCATTTATCCTAATTCACTGCTCAGTCTGGGGAGACAGGGAGGCCCATTTCCTCCAGTCCGCTTCCCGCTTTGCTCTGCTTGGCACGCCAACGCTCCACGCCCAACGCCCGCAAGGACACGGCCAGCATAGACCAGACCAGACCAGAGCAGCACAGGAGCCCCAGCTACAGGAGGCCTCACACACTTGTGCCTGGTTGGGAGTAGTGGGGTTCTCCTGGAATCATTGTCTATTGGACCCAAGTACTCAGAGCCCATCAGTGTCCATTATTAGGGACAATACACATTGGAACTGTAGATACAATTCACTTTCAGAGTAGGTTAGATCCAAAGCATCATGCCATACAAAGCAAAGAGTACAATACACAATATTGATTGTCATATGAAATAAATGATATACTACACTTTAGCTGGCTGTACGAAGCGAGAGGAGATCGATATTCGTCACAAGAAAGATTCCAAATACAATACCTACGTACACAATACACTGTAAGATAAAATGGAGAGCTAGCTCAGTTTCATACACAAAGTCACTCCAATAAGCATCCCTTCTGCAGTGACACACTTAGCCTTATTATACCGGTATAAACTATAAATGCTCAAATGTAATGATTAAAAAGCATAATGGTTCTAATCAGCTAAATCCCTAATATACTAAAACACGTCATCCATGGAGAGGCCAACTCTCTGGGGAGATGTAAGAGAAAAGGCCTTCTCTGTCTCCAGACACTGTTATTTCTGGTCATTTCTAATTGGTTTTAACTAAAAGCAACCACTCAGAGCTCCACAGGTTACTCATTTGCATCACTATGGAATTATCTACTAATAGAAGATTTAGATCCAACTTAGTTTTAAAGAACACCACAATTGTCTTTCAAGAGGGAGGAGAAACATATTTCTCTCTCTATATATATTTCTCTATATATAAGCCTGGATATGTAAAATTATCAGAATGACCCAATGATTACCAGATAGTGCCCTTGTTGATCACAAGGGCTATCTTGCAGACTCTTCCCTCCCTACAGTATGTTTTCCAGACTCCTGCACGCTTCTCCCCCAGTGCAGTTCTGCTTTATTGAGCCTGTGAGTCTCCAGGTGAGTCCTCAGTGCTGTGTGTGTGGAGCTGTGCGGTGGCTCGTGAATTATACATGGTGGCAAAGGAATAGACGTGGCCCAGGAGGGCCGCGGGAACAGAAGGCATTGCTGGGAGGCAGATTGAACACTCTGACGGAATTTTAATTGTACCGCAGGGAGCCGAGCGATAAGCACTATTGTTATTGGTGAGGCGCCGCAGCCCAGGTTCACTCAGCTGAGTGTTTAAACAAATGGTGAGAGCTGCCAAACAGTCACGTAACGCGGCCTCAACGTTCCCGGCCTTAACCAGGGATCACATTGCCTCTTGTAAGAGGCCATCGCGTTGAGGAAGGTTCATAACAACAACGCAATATTAATATTTACAATGATACTAAATACGCAGTGAATCTTTAACACTGTAGCTTAGTGTTGTTTCCTAACACTCTCAAAGGACCAATGAAGGTGAGCGATTTCAGGAAAAGTGTGGTCTGAAAAAGTATAAATAATTAACAACTTCCTTTTCATTCAGAAAAAAAACAGTCTGTCATTTTGTTCAATGTTTCTGTGTGATGCTGTCTGTTGAGTGGTGCAGGTGTTTCTGTGTGATGCTGTCTGTTGAGTGGTGCAGGTGTTTCTGTGTGATGCTGCAGGTGTTTCTGTGTGATGCTGTCTGTTGAGTGGTGCAGGTGTTTCTGTGTGATGCTGCAGGTATTTCTGTGTGATGCTGTCTGTTGAGTGGTGCAGGTGTTTCTGTGTGATGCTGTCTGTTGAGTGGTGCAGGTGTTTCTGTGTGATGCTGTCTGTTGAGTGGTGCAGGTGTTTCTGTGTGATGCTGTCTGTTGAGTGGTGCAGGTGTTTCTGTGTGATGCTGCAGGTGTTTCTGTGTGATGCTGTCTGTTGAGTGGTGCAGGTGTTTCTGTGTGATGCTGCAGGTGTTTCTGTGTGATGCTGTCTGTTGAGTGGTGCAGGTGTTTCTGTGTGATGCTGTCTGTTGAGTGGTGCAGGTGTTTCTGTGTGATGCTGCAGGTGTTTCTGTGTGATGCTGCAGGTGTTTCTGTGTGATGCTGTCTGTCAGAACTGTAACTCCCCTCTGAGAGCTGGTCCCTGGGGGCCGGTAGATACAGGAAGCCCCTCAGCGCTGGTCAAAGTGAGGCCAGGGGTGCTTTGTGTGTGTGGACTCTGAGAGGGTGGTTCCCAGCTCTCAGTAATCTCACTGTGATCCAGCCTGAACCACACATGAAACCCAATACCCTCTCAGCCTGAACCACAAATACAGCCCATCCAGACCACCCTGATGCACTGTACTGTAGTGACCTCTTCTATACTGTACACCACAGCCTGCACTGACCACTAGTTTTATTTTATTTTACCTTTATTTAACTAGGCAAGTCAGTTAAGATCAAATTCTTATTTACAATGACGGCCTACACCGGCCAAACCATCCCCTAACCTGGACGACGCTGGGCCAATTGTGCGCTGCCCTATAGGACTCCCAATCACTGCCGGTTGTGATACAGCCAGGGATCAAACCAGGGTCTGTAGTGACACCTCTAGCACTGAGATGCAGTGCCTTATACCACTGCGCCACTAGGGAGCCCTACTGGGTGTGTTCACAGGCTCACACAAAACAACACACAGTTGGAGTGCATGGATTCTTTTTTTTGTATATACTGTATATATTATTATTATTATTATATTATTTTATGGATTCTGGAGTACGTACCTACTTCATCAACATCCTCGCAAGGTTTCTAATAATGTCCATGTCAAACAGACATTACAGTAATAAATAATGATATGGCTTATCTCAAGTGTTTACCAACAGTCAGTTAGAACAGCCAGAGCAGAACTGGACGTTACAGAGGAAGCTGAATTTCATTAGTCAGTCTGAGGATTAGAGGCTGTGACCTCTGACCTGGGTTCAGAAAAAATGAATTCCTGCTAGAATGCACTTCCTTTCTTAGAAACACGCACAGTACAGTCATTTCTACAGCCTTTTCACATGAATACCTAGAATAGGAAGACCTTCAGGTTGTCAAGAGAATGGAAACATGAAGAGAGCAAAGGGCAAACCAATCTCCTCCCGCTCTCACCTCAAAGACGTCACCAATCTCCTCCCGCTCTCACCTCAAAGACGTCACCAATCTCCTCCCGCTCTCACCTCAAAGACGTCACCAATCTCCTCCCGCTCTCACCTCAAAGATGTCACCAATCTCCTCCCGCTCTCACCTCAAAGACGTCACCAATCTCCTCCCGCTCTCACCTCAAAGATGTCACCAATCTCCTCCCGCTCTCACCTCAAAGACGTCACCAATCTCCTCCCGCTCTCACCTCAAAGATGTCACCAATCTCCTCCCGCTCTCACCTCAAAGATGTCACCAATCTCCTCCTGCTCTCACCTCAAAGATGTCACCAATCTCCTCCTGCTCTCACCTCAAAGACGTCACCAATCTCCTCCCGCTCTCACCTCAAAGATGTCACCAATCTCCTCCCGCTCTCACCTCAAAGATGTCACCAATCTCCTCCCCCTCTCACCTCAAAGATGTCAACATTCTATCAAATTCCTGCCGGCATCACCACAGGAAGGTTACAGAAGGAAACATTCCCAGGTTCAAGCTGAGAGCCAGACAACCCAACTGTTCCCTGAGGATAAGACCTTATGAATTCTAATTCAGAATTAACTGAATTAACTGAGTCCTACACAAGTAGCAATGTAAAGCTGAATGCAATCATACACATACAGTGTACTGTATATTGATAATACTAGAGTTAATCATATCTCACAGTTATAATGTAAAACTGGCAACACTAGATCATTTTTTGTAACTAACTAACTAAAGGTGATGACGCTTTCAGATCAACATTTTCAAAGCTCTGCTATGTTCTTCTCTGTGTGGTCTGCTGCTATGTTCTTCACTGTGTGGTCTGCTGCTATGTTCTTCTCTGTGTGGTCTGCTGCTATGTTCTTCTCTGTGTGGTCTGCTGCTATGTTCTTCTCTGTGTGGTCTGCTGCTATGTTCTTCTCTGTGTGGTCTGCTGCTATGTTCTTCTCTGTGTGGTCTGCTGCTATGTTCTTCTCTGTGTGGTCTGCTGCTATGTTCTTCTCTGTGTGGTCTGCTGCTATGTTCTTCTCTGTGTGGTCTGCTGCTATGTTCTTCTCTGTGTGGTCTGCTGCTATGTTCTTCTCTGTGTGGTCTGCTGCTATGTTCTTCTCTGTGTGGTCTGCTGTTGTTATGCATGTGAAGCACTAAGGACGTCTCACCAGATAGACATTTCTACAGGAAACCACAGCAGCAGCTCACATGCTACTAGGGTCCCGTGTGGTTCAGTTGGTAGAACATGGCACTTGCAAAGCCAGGGTTTGTGGGTTTGTACCAGTACAAATTAAAATGTATGCACTCACTACTGTAAGTCGCTCTGGACAAGAGCGTCTGCTAAATGACTCAAATGTAAACGTAGACTGCCTTTACCGGAGGTCTATATAGTTCTTCATTTGATCCAGTTTGCAACTGGCAGGGTTTTTAAAAATAATATATAGCTGGAAAATAATCCTGCAGCAACAGGAGATGTGGATAAAAATTAATGGACATTTTTGTAGGGGTTGATCAATCTTCCTTAAGGGAAATTCAGGTCTGAAATGTAAAATTGGAAATTACAAACTTCAGAAGCCTTTTAGAAACCTCAAATACACTACAAGTAAAACATATCCTGTTCTCCTGAAACTGTGTGATCAAATGAAGATCCTATAAGAATATCTTAAGGTTCTCACCAGACTGACCTATCCTGATACGGAGAGGAATCTAGTCTTTGGACTTCTCAGCATTAACGTTTAACCTTTCACTACAGTGGGCTAAATCAGGGTCTTGGTAGTCTTTGAAACAAGAGTATGCACCTCACATGGTTATGGGCTTAAAAAAAAGACCATGTCAGATATAGAGTTGAAATGTTTCCTTCCCAATATTACACTTTATATAAATTACAAAAGACTTAAAAATAACAAAAACGTTTACATAGAATCACTGGATTTTTGATTAATTATGAAATTATGAGAAATATTAATAACATTCCACCAATGAGGCCGCTAGAGGGCGATTTGGTAATTTGACTGCAGGAAAGGGCTACCATGTTTTATCTTCATACACTACATGACCAAAAGTATGTGGACCCCTTCATGTCGCCAAAATCATGGGCATTAATATGTAGTTGGTTCCACCTTTGCTTCTATAACAGCCTCCACTCTTCTGGGAAGGCTTTGCACTAGATGTTGGAACATTGCTGCAGGGACTTGCTTCCATTCAGCCACAAGAGCATTAGTGAGGTCGGGCACTGATGTTGGGAGATTAGGCCTGGCTCGCAGTAGGCCTTCCAAATCATCAGGTATTCGATGGGGTTGAGGTCAGGGCTCTGTGCAGGCCGGTCAAGTTGGAAGCACATAAGCATCTGGTGTTGGCGCCGCCCTGCGTGGTCGCCTGTCAAGCAGCTCCCGTTGTTCGTGCCAAAATTGTTGTTTTCGTCTGTTTTTCTTGAGTTTCTTGAGTTTGAACTATAATAGTTCAGGATTATGGAGTGCTACGGTTTTACGAAGGTTTTAACGGTCCTTTTTATCACTGAGGGACTTTATATTTTTCTCGAAGCTGAACGTCTACAGGAGTCGTCAACTATTATTATTTACAACAGAGCCCAGCTCCTGGATTTAGCACACGCAGCGCTGCAGCACCCCAGTGAAAAGTTTGATATTCCGGACGAGTTGAAAAGGCGACGGCGTGGACGTAGGGCGGGATTGAAGTGTAAGGCAACGCTGAGGAAGTACAAGCCGGCTATACCGTCTATTATTATGGGCAACGTGAGATCGCTGCATAACAAATTGGACGAGCATGAGGCTCTGGTCCGTGGACAAAGAGACTATCGGGAAGCGAGCCTAATGTTTTTTACTGAGACTTGGCTGAACGATAACATCCCCATAGAGAACGTCACTATCGGCGGGTTCTGGACCATCAGAGCAGACAGGGATAGCGTTTCTTTCGGTAAGAGCCAGGGAGGGGGGCTGGCTTTATTAGTTAACAGATGGTGTAATCCGAGCCATATTACTCTTAAGGAAGAGGTTTGTAGCCCGGACATTGAGCTGTTAGCCGTTAGCCTGAGACCCTACTATTTACCGAGGGAATTCACGGCGGCCATTGCTGTTATTGTTTACATCCCGCCCTCCACTGACGCAAACACAGCGTGTGACGTCATCTACTCTGTAATCGCGAGGTTACAGACAGCGCATCCCAGTGCTTTCTTTGCCATTTCGGGGGATTTTAACCATACATCTCTCTCTTCAACGCTGACCACATTCAAACAGTTCGAGAAGTGCCCAACCAGGAATAATAAAACTCTGGACTTGTTATATGCTAATGTGAAGGATGCATACAACTCCACTGCACTCCCTCCCCTCGGTAGATCGGATCACAACCTTGTCCACCTCACTCCACTCTACAGGCCTTTGGTCCAACAGCAGCCTGCGACCACTAGGACCATTAGGAGATGGTCCCCAGAGGCGAATGAGGCCCTACAGGACTGCTTTGAAACAACAGACTGGGATGTGTTCTGTGAGGCTCATGGGGAGGACATTGATGGACTTACTGACTGCATAACAGACTATATCCATTTTTGTGTAGACAACACTGTACCCACCAGGAAGGTACGCTGTTTTCCAAATAATAAACCCTGGGTCACCAGCGACCTGAAGGCCCTGCTGAATGAGAAGAAGAGGGCCTTCAAGGAGTGGGACAGGGACAAATTGAAATGTGTCCAGAGGGAGCTGAAGTTGTGGATTGCTGAGGGGAAGAGGCTGAGGCAGAGCCAGGTGAGAGACGTATGGAAGGGTATGAGAAATATCACTGGCTTCAAAAAGTCAAACAGTGGGCAGACGGAGGGGACCCGGGACAGAGCCAATGAGCTGAACCAATTTTTTAACAGGTTCGATACTGGCTCTACTTTCTGAGGAGGCTCAGGTCCTTCAACGTGTGCAGTAAACTAGTCTGTGGTGGCCAGCAGTGGTGTGCTGGGGAGCCAACATAAAAGCCGGTGATGCTTCTCGGGTAAATAAGCTGATCAGGAAGGCCAGCTCTGTCCTGGGGATGAGCCTGGACACTCTAGAGGAGGTGGCGGAGAGACGGATCCTGGCCAAACTGCTGGCCATCATGGACAACGTCACCCACCCTCTGCATGCCATGGTTATGACGCAGAGGAGAACCTTCAGTCACAGACTGATCCCACCACGGTGTGCCAGAGAGCGCTACAGGAGGTCCTTCCTGACGGCGGCTATTAAACTATTTAATGCCTCACCGGGGTGCCGTGCCGTCGGCAACATAGACCTGGAACTGTTGGGTTGTTAGGACCTAGTTTAACAATTATGCATCCATCCATCCGTGAGTAACTCTCTGGTCTGTAATCACTCATTCACTCAGGACTTATTCATTCAGCACTCATTCATTCAGGACTGTATATACATATTCATATACAGTTGTTATATCATATCATGTGCAATATTGTAAGTAATTATTGGACTGAACTTACGTAGTCATTCACTCAGGAATGCATATTAGTATCCTGTCAGTTGTATCTTTTTTCATTGCTTTTAGTATATTGAATGTGCAATACGTGCAGTTATCTGTAATTAAACCCTGCACACTAAGGACTGTATTTTAAGGGAATTACTATTAATTTAACCATGCAAATATTCACTTACCTGTACATTTAACCAGACTGTATATTAAGTAAACTATTATTACCCTCACTTATTTATTTTTTATTTTTATTTCATTTATTTCACCTTTATTTAACCAGGTAGGTCAGTTGAGAACAAGTTCTCATTTGCAACTGCGACCTGGCCAAGACAAAGCAAAGCAGTGTGACAAATAACAACACAGAGTTACACATTAAACAAACAGTCAAAAACACAATAGAAAAATCTATATACAGAGTGCAAAATGTAGTGCAAAAATGCAGTAAGGTTAAGAGGTAGAACAATAAATAGACTATAGTGGTGACATCAATTACAGAATTATCATTATTAACACAGGAATGAAAAATGTGCAAATTATGATGTGCAAATAGAGATACTGGAGTGCAAGATTAGTGAAAATAAACAAAAAAAATAAATATGGGGATGAGGTAGTAGTGTGGGCTATTTACAGAAGGGCTATATACAGGTGCAGCGATCGATAAGCAGCTTTGACAGCTGATGCTTAAAGTTATTGAGGGAGATAGGAACCTCTAGCTTCAATGATTTTTGCAATTCGTTCCAATCATTGGCAGCAGCAAACTGGAAGGAATGGCGACCAAAGGAGGTGTTGGCTTTGGGGGTGACCAGTGAGATATACCTGCTGGAGCGCATGCTACGGGTGGGTGTTGCTATAGTGACCAGTGAGCTGAGATAGGGCGGGGATTTACCTAATAAAGACTTATAGATGACCTGGAGCCAGTGGGTTTGGCGACGAATATATAATGAAGGCCAGCCAACGAGAGCATACAGGTCGCAGTGGTGGGTAGTGTATGGGGCTTTGGTGACAAAACGGATGGCACTGTGATAGACTACATCCAATTTGCTAAGTAGAGTATTGGAGGCTAGTTTGTAAATGACATCGCCGAAATCAAGGATCGGTAGGATAGTCAGTTTTACAAGGGCATGTTTGGCAGCATGAGTGAAGGAGGCTTTATTGCGAAATAGGAAGCCAATTCTGGATTTAATTTTGGATTGGAGATGGTTGATGTGAGTCTGGAAGTTGAGTTTATAGTCTAACCAGATGCCTAGGTATTTGTAGGTGTCCACGTATTCTAATTCGGATCCGTCGAGAGTAGTGATGATAGTCCGGTGGGCGGGTGCTGGCAGCGTTCGATAGAAAAGCATGCACTTAGTTTTACTAGCGTTTAAGAGCAGTTGGAGGCCACGGAAGGAGTGTTGTATGGCATTGAAGCTTGATTGAAGGTTAGTAAACACAGTATCCAAAGAGGGGCCAGATGTATACAGAATGGTGTCATCTGCGTAGAGATGGATCAGAGAGTCACCAGCAGCGAGAGCGACATCGTTGATGTATATAGAGAAAAGGGTTGGCCCAAGAATTGAACCCTGTGGCACCCCCATAGAGACTGCCAGAGGATCGGACAATAGGCCCTCCGATTTGACACACTGAACTCTGTCTGCAAAGTAGTTAGCGAACCAGGCAAGGCAGTCACTTGAGAAACCAAGGCTGTTGAGTCTGCCAATAAGAATGCAGTGATTGACAGAGTCGAAAGCCTTGGCCAGGTCGATGAAAACGGCTGCACAGTACTGTCTTTTATCGATGGCAGTTATGATATCGTTCAGTACCTTGAGCGTAGCTGAGGTGCACCCATGACCAGCTCGGAAACCAGATTGCATAGCAGAGAAGGTACGGTGGGATTCGAAGTGGTCAGTTATCTGTTTGTTAACTTGGCTTTCGAAAACTTTAGAAAGGCAGGGCAGGATGGATATTGGTCTATAACAGTTTGGGTCTAGAGTGTCTCCTCCTTTGAATAGGGGGATGACCGCGGCAGCTTTCCAATCTCTAGGGATCTCAGACGATACGAAAGAGAGGTTGAACAGGCTAGTGATAGGTGTTGCAACAATTTTGGCTGATAATTTCAGAAAGAGAGGGTCCAGATTATCTAGCCCAGCAGATTTGTAGGGGTCCAGACTTAGCAGCTCTTTCAGAACATCAGCCGTCTGGATTTGGGTGAAGGAGAAGCGGGGGGGGCTTGGGCAAGTAGCTGCCGGGGGTGCAGAGCTGTTGGCCGGGGTAGGGGTAGCCAGGTGGAAAGCATGGCCAGCTGTAGCAAAATGCTTATTGAAATTTTCAATAATCGTGGATTTATCGGTGATACTTATGTCATACACATTTTTAGCTATTGAAGTATTTCTCTGCCATCGACCTGTATAGTATATTTAACCATCCACCAATGTATAGTGTACATATTCAGCCAACCACCCATACTATGCAATGTCTTTTTATAGCTTTTTTAATTTTTATTATAGCTTGTATTTCTATACTTTTCATACTGCCGCTCTATGTATCATGTATCTGTCTTTTGTGTATTTTCGTTCTGGCATTTTGCACCTGTCCTGTGTTTTGTTGTAGCTGCTTGACAAAGAAATGGTGTCTGTCTCTGTCTCTGTCTCTGTCTCTGTCTCTGTCTCTGTCTCTGTCTCTCTCTCTCTCTCTCTCTCTCTCTCTCTCTCTCTCTCTCTCTCTCTCTCCCTCTCTCCCTCTCTCCCTCTCTCCCTCCCTACCTACCTAGAATATCATTGTATGCTGTAGCGTTAAGATTGCCCGAACCATGAAAAACAGTCCTAGACTATTACTCCACCAAACGTTACAGTATGCACTATGCATTGGGGCAGGTAGAGTTCTCCTGGCATCCTATGGCGGCGATGGCGGCGAGCTTTACACTACTCCAGCTGATGCTTGTCATTGCGCATGGTGATCTTCGCTTGTGTGCAGCTGCTCAGCCATGGAAACCCATTTCATGAAGCTCCTGGTGAACATTTATTGTGCTGACATTGCTTCCAGAGGCAGTTTGGAACTCGGTAGTGAGAGATGCAAACAAGGACATTTTCACGAGCTACGCGCTTCAGCACTCGGCGGTCCCGTTCAGTGAGCTTTTGTGGGCTACCACTGTTGTGGTAGCCCGTTGTTGCTCCTAGAAGTTTCCACTTCCCAACAATAGCACTTACAGTTGACCGGGGCAGCTCTAGCAGGGCAGAAGTTTGACGAACTATGACGGTGCCACGTTGAAAGTCACTGAGCTCTTCAGTAAAGCCATTCTACTGCCAATGTTTGTCTATGGAGATTGCATGACTGTGTGCTCAATTTTATAGACCTGTCAGCAACGGGTGTGGCTGAAATAGCCGAATCCATTAATTTGAAGGGGTGTCCACATACTTGTGTATATATAGTGTATCTACCCCCATCCAACCTTTACAAGACCAGATAGGCTACTATATTGATAAAACGTTGTACACTATGGAACTTATGTCTGTCCTATGACAAGCAGTTATCAGAGCGCTCCAGGGAGTACCTATGTCAAAATGATACAATAAGGAGGCAAAGAAAACCACTGAAGAATTTTCAAAACGACTCACATTTCATACCATCACTCTCATCTAGGGTATATAATGTGGAGCACTCTGGTCCCTAAGTATAAATGCTGAGCTAATATCTGTAGGCACTACTGAGTCCATTACAAATCGTCTTGTTACTTATGTGTCCTCCCAGGTCTCAGAAGAGTGGACTGAAGCGTGTGCTGATAAGGACTTGGCTGTAATTGTTCAGAAGGGAGAGATCTGCGGCCCCGTTAGGACTGGTCATAGCGCTGGCCAATAATGCAAACTAGCCCTCTGAAGCCTCCAATGTAATAACACATCCTGGGAGATGAATTACATGTCTGTCGATCCTCTGATTAATATCCTGCTCTTACTGTACACTCTGGTTTGTGAGCAGCACTGGAGGGAAAGAGAGAGAGAGAGAGAGAGAGAGAGAGAGAGAGAGAGAGAGAGAGAGAGAGAGAGAGGAATACAGCAGAAGGAAGCCCACTGCACTGGCTGCTACAGCAAATCACTTCCGTCATGGCTGGCATCTATTTTTCATGTAAAGTATTTTGTCATTAAAACCTGTGCGTTCTGCAAGCCCTCCATGCGCCACCCAGATCAAAGGTAGTCCTATTAGCAGGGAGTTCATCACAGGAGCCACTCTTCTATTTCCAGGCAACAGAGCCGTGTTTAAATCACAAATATCCCGTAATTACACACATGTGTGATAAGGGGACAGCTATGGAGCTGGACTATGATTAATAGAACACAGATCACAGTTCCCCCTCTGTTTTTCAAAGCTAACACAACAGAGGACTTTACACATGAGTACTGTATAAACCATCTACAAGAGATAAAGAGCTGGATAGAAGACTGAATACATATTTGAACACAGCTACAGTAACGGTGATGCAGGTAGAGAGTTGCTTCAGTGTGCTGCTTTTTCTCCATGTAAGTCTAATGAGAGGAAGGGACTGTAGAAAGTCCCACACAGCAGAGCTGAGACACGGTGCCTCCTTACTGTGAGGAGAGGGAGAGGGGAAGTGAGCCTCCTTCCGATGGTGTAATCAACGGAATGGGCTATGTTTATTTATTTATTTGTCCCATTGACTCCTAAGTAACGCAAGGCCACAGGGCTTTCCGTCTGAATGGGGCGCTTGCCTGTCAGACACTATTTCCACCACAGCTGACACAGGAACACAATCTCCTCTCCTACAAAATGAAGCCTGCTCAGGTTTGTGTTAGTGTTATAATAATTACCATAGTATTAACTAGTAATGATATCAGAATCACTATCATAATTTACAGTCAACTACTTTGTCTTATCTATAGACATTTAGCACAGCGCAAACATAGGCCATTAACAACTAATTAATACTGTATTGTCAATTTAAAAAGAGAGTTAGTGAAAATTCTTACCCTTCTGGTGTCGTTGCCTCACCATGTCAGAAATCAAGTCAGAAATCCTAAGAGAATGATGCCTTTATAAGGCCGTACATTTCCTTCCATCCAGTCATTTGGTTGTTAAAGCTTTCTAAATGAACCAGTGACCAGTAGGACACAGCCTACTGCCTACCGCTGGGCTGGCCAGGTCAACCACAGTTCACACCATTGTCCCAGACTAACAACTGTACTAGGTAACAGGAAGGGCTGCTGGTTTATTGAGTAGAGTGACAATCCTGACTTCCTCTCTGTAGGTTATGAAAACAGTGCGGTCGGAAAGGACAGGAAGGTAACACATCCAAGGCCAGGGACAGTTACAGGACAAGTTACTGTTCTAATCTCAAATCAAATCAAATGTTATTGGTCACATACACATGTTTAGCAGATGTTAATGCGTGACACCCACATTAACATCTGGTGTACGTGACCAATAACATTTGATTTGATTTGAGATTAGAAAGCACCGGCCACTTAAGGAATGAAACACTAGTCACTTTAATAATGTTTCTGTATTTTGCACTACTCATCTCATATGTCTAACTGTACGCTATACTATTCTCAGTATCTTCGTCACTTAATCGTGTTAACATACTGCATCACTAATCTCTTATGTGTATACTGTATACTATAAAGCTTACTATTCCACTGGATCTTAGTCCAATGCTGCCCTGACATTTATGTATATATTCTCAATCCATTTCTTACTTAGATTTATGTGTGTTATATGTTGTGAAACTGTTATTACTGCACTGCCGGAGCTAGAAGCACAAGCATTTCACTACACTCGCAATAACATCTGCTAACCACGTGTATGTGACCAATAACATTTGATTTGATTTTACTGAGAGGCCAGTAGCCAGATAGATGGGACTGATCACCACACTGGATCAATACACATCAATGATGAGGATGCTGGTCAGACAGGCTTGACTGCAACTCAACCTTTTAACCTTCCCAATGGTGTTTCAAACACTTCCTGGATTGCTGGCCAATATTGAGCATTTCCGTCACACTGGACATTGCATTACTGAAGTGCTGAATATTAGAGTAGATACAAGATGATAGAATGTGCTGAAAGACAAACTGACAGAGACATATCACCCACAAATATGTACGACCGCTACATTTATGGACGCACGCATACAGACATTCCCCATCACATGCAGGCAGCTTACATACACAAATGCACTCAGGTCAATCCAGAAAACATAAAGGGACTGTGATTAAGCCTGGGACATGCCTACATGAAATAAGAGTTGCAAAAGGGTTATTTGGCTGTCCCCTTTTTGGTTCAGGTAGAACCCTTTTTTGTTCCAGGTAGAACCCTTTTGGGTTCTATGTAGAACCCTCTGTGGAAAAGGTTCTACAAGGAACCCAAAATAGTTTTACCTGGAACCAAAAGGGATCTCAAAGGGTTATCCTATGGGGACAGCCGAAGAACCCTTGTAGGTTCTAGGTAGTACCTTTTTTTCTAAGAGTGTATACTGTGTAGTGCACTGGCCATACTATCTTAGCAATATATAAGGGTAGTAGCCATGGCGATCAGTAATAATTAATAGCAAAGTCTATAAGCATTCCATTAGGTGCAAGGAGCTGTCATAAACATCTTAATTAATTTACAAAGCAAGCAACTAGGGAATTTTGGCTACATAGAAATTTGCTTCCCTCTGCCGCTCCATAGCACTGGAACAGATCGGGCTTTTACATTTTTAAACATGCCTTTCATGTTCTCTAGAGCACTAAAAAGCCTTTGAACAGTCAGCTTGTTAAGAGATGCACCTAGCAGCCCAGTACCTTGGGGTTGTCTCACTATTCTCTATAAGGAGATGAACCTAGCAGCCCAGTACCTTGGGGTTGTCTCACTATTCTCTATAAGGAGATGCACCTAGCAGCCCAGTACCTTGGGGTTGTCTCACTATTCTCTATAAGGAGATGAACCTAGCAGCCCAGTACCTTGGGGTTGTCTCACTATTCTCTATAAGGAGATGAACCTAGCAGCCCAGTACCTTGGGGTTGTCTCACTATTCTCTATAAGGAGATGCACCTAGCACCAGTACCCACTGTGCTGCTCAAGTTCTACACATGGGCTCTTTATGTCTCTCTGTCCCTTTGTTAATGTCGTTCACTGGCTGCTTCTGTTTTCTAAATGAAAGAGTTCGTTTTGGGAAATAACTACTATGGCAGATTTTTTATTTTTCCATTTAAATGTATCTCCAATAAACTAGTCAAACGTTGACTTTCTCAGTAATACAGTGGTTGCTGAAAATCAGAGCCATGTATTTGATGTTGAATGTGCCAGTGGGTAACATGCCTAATAAATCAAGAAAAGGAGTCGGATTTCAAGACTAAACTAAATGATTTTAGATCCTCAAAACAACAGCTGCTGCTGAGGATATCTGCAGCGTCTGTCTGGGGACATTGGCTACTGTGGTGTGTGTGTCAGTGTGTCCGTGTGTCCGTGCGTCCGTGCGTGCGGGTGGCATGGTGGGTTGGGATAGTAGAAAATATCCCTTTCACCTTCTCTCACTGAGAAGGCTGGATTAGTCTGGCCACTCTATTATGGGGAAGCTTAACTTCGATTGAAAATGAGAATACTTTGAAGTGAGGCTATCAGGTGTTTGCCCAAGTTGTTGTGAGACAGTCTGGACTGAGAGCACCGTCAGTGACCACAGAAACAGAACTCTCCATTTAAAACAATATATACAACATATTACAGTATTATCACTTTGCACTTATATCAAATCATGCGCCGAATACAACAGGTGTAGACCCTCTGTAGAGCTTTGAGGTCGGAGGCCGAGCAGTTGCCGTACCAGGAGATGATTGCAACCAGTCAGGATGCTCTCGATGGTGCAGCTGTATAACTTTTTGAGGATCTGAGGACCCATGCCAAATCCTTTCACTCTCCTGCCCTCTTCACGACTGTCTTGGTGTGTTTGGACCATGATAGTTTGTTGGTGATGTGGACACCAAGGAACTTGAAGATCTCAACCTGCTCCACTACAGCCCAGTCGATGAGAATGGGGGCATGTTCGACCCTCTTTTTCCTGAGTCGTGCCTGGCCATGCAGTCATGGGTGAACAGGGAGTACAGGAGGGACTGAGCACGCACCCCTGAGGGGCCCCAGTGCCGAGGATCAGCGTGGCAGATGTGTTGTTACTTACCCTTACCACCTGGGGGCGGCCCATCAGGAAGTCCAGGATCCAGTTGCAGAGGGAGGTGTTTAGTCCCAGGATCCTTAGCTTAGTGATGAGCTTTGAGGGCACTATGGTGTTGAACGCTGAGCTGTAGTCAATGAACAGCATTCTCACATAGGTGTTCCTTTTGTTCAGGTGGGAAAGGGCAGTGTGGAGTGCAGTAGAGATTACATCGTCTGTGGATCTGTTTGAGCGGTATGCAAATTGGAGTGGGGTTTCTGGGACAATGGTGTTAATGTGAGCCATGATCAGCCTTTCAAAGCACTTCGTGGCTACAGACGTGAGTGCTATGGGTCTGTTGTCATTTAGACAGGTTACCTTAGTGTTCTTGGGCACAGGCACTATGGTGGTCTGCTTGAAACATGTCGGTATTAAAGACTCAATCAGGGACCGGTTGAAAATGTCAGTGAAAACACTTGCCAGTTGGTCAGCGCATGCTCTGAGTACAAGTCCTGGTAATCCGGCATTGTGAATGTTGACCTGTTTAAAGGTCTTACTCACATCGGCTGTGGAGAGCGCAATCACACAGTCATCCGGAACAGCTGATGCTCTCATGTATGCCTTAGCGTTTCTTGCCTCGACGCAAGCATAGAAGTGATTTAGCTCGTCTGGTAGGCTCATGTCTCTGGGCAGCTGTGCTTCCCTTTGTAGCCTGTAATAGTTTGCAGGCCCTGTCACATCCGACGAGCGTCGGAGCCGGTGTAGCACGAGTCAATCTTAGTCCTGTATTGGCGCTTTGCCTGTTTGATGGTTTGTCTGAGGACGTAGCAGGATTTCTTATAAGCGTCCTTGAAAGCGGCAACTCTACCCTTTAGCTCAGTGCGGATGTTGCCTGTAATCCATGGTTTCTGGTTGGGGTATGTACGTACAGTCATTGTGGGGACGACGTCGTTGATGCACTTATTGATGAAGCCAGTGACTGATGTGGTGTACTCCTCAATGCCATCAGAAGAATCCCGGAACATATTCCAGTCTGTGCAGCAAAACAGTCCTGTAGCTCAACATCTGAGTCATCTGACCACTTCTTTATTGACCGAGTTACTGGTCCTTCCTGCTTTAGTTTTAGCTTGTAAGCAGGAATGAGGAGGATGCAATTATGGTCAGATTTGCCAAATGGAGGGCGAGGGAGAGCTTTGTGTGCATCTCTGTGTGTGGAGTATAGGTGGTCTAGAGTTTTTTTCCCTCTGGTTGCAAATTTAACATGCTGAAATGAGGTAGAATGGATTTAAGTTTCCCTGCATTAAAGTCCCCGGCCACTAGGATCGCCGCCTCTGGATGGGCGTTTTCCTGTTTGCTTATTACCTTATACAGCTGACTGATTGCGGTCTTAGTGCCAGCATCCGTCTGTGGTGGTAAATAGACAGCTATGAAAAATATAGATGAAAACTCTCTTGGTAAATAGTGTGGTCTACAGCTTATCATGAGATACTCTATTTCAGGAGAGCAAAATCTAGAGACTTCCTTAGATTTCATGCACCAGCTGTTGTTTACAAATATACACAGACCGCCACCACTCGTCTTACCGGAGTCGGCTGTTCTATCTAGCCGGTGCAGCGTATATCCCGCCAGCTGAATGGTGTCCATGTCGTTGTTTAGCCACGACTCGGTGAAACATAAGATATTACAGTTTTTAATGTCCTGTTGGTGGATATTCGTTATCGTACCTCGTCTAATTTATTATCCAATGATTGTACGTTGGCTAGTAATACTGATGGTAAAGGTAGATTACCCACTCGCCTTTGGATCCTTACCAGGCACCCTGACCTACGTCCCCGATATCTCTGTCTCTTTCTCCTGCCAATTACAGGGATTTGGGCCTTGTCGGGTGTCTGACGTACATCCTCCGCATCCGGCTCGTTGAAAAAAAAATATTTGTCCAGTCCGAGGTGAGTAATCGCTGTCCTGATATCCAGAAGCTCTTTTCGGCCGTAAGATACGGTGGCAGAAACATTATGTACAAAATAAGTTACAAATAAAGCGAAAAAAAAAACATTCTATACTGATTTTCTATCTACAGTATATAACAAATTGTGTGTTTATTAACTATTTTGTATGTTCTACTGTACCCATTACTTTGTGTTGAAGGAATAAGTCTACCTAGGTCTACTTTTTCTCTGACTGTCTCCCTGTCTCCCTCCTCCCCCCTCTCTCTCAATTTCAGCCCATGCCATATTTGCTTAACCCAGCCAGTGACAGCACTCAATGCTAAAGCACTCCCAAGGCAGATGATCAAAGTCAACAGTCAATTCACATTATAATGCATTAATTTGATGTTTCCTAACCTTTCAGGTCTTTATTTAACGCTGTTAAGGGCCTCCAGGATATTTCACAGTATACCTCTCTCTCTCTCTCTCTGCGTGTGTGTTTGTGTGTGTGCTGATGAAACTAATGATGAAAAGCATACATTTGAACAAATTCAACCTAAAAAGTGGACAGACTAACAAAGACGTATGAGGTCTATGGTTCCTCTGTTTCCTGGCCCTGATCCCTGGAGTAGTGACATGATGATAATGTGTGTGTGTGTGTGTGTGTGTGTGTGTGTGTGTGTGTGTGTGTGTGTGGGTGTGGGTGTGTGCGTGCGTGCGTGCGTGCGTGCGCGCGTGCGTGTGTGTGTGTGTGTGTGTGTGCGTGTGTGTGTGTGTGTGTGTTCGTGCATGCATGTGTGTATGCGTGCGTGTGTGTGTGTTTACAGCGTGCCTGTGTCTGCGTCTGGCAGTCTGTGTGCCCGCCCCTCACCCCTCTGGAGCAACCGTGCCATCTCCTGTTTTTGGGGGAAGGGGAGTTTTGTCTTTTTTTTGCGCTGGAAAGAGAGGGGAGGCTGTCAGAACATCTCTGTGTCAGGCCCCGGCACAATGACACACTGACCTACAACCACCAAGGACAACTTAGCTTAGTCTGCCTGAGAGCTGGATAAATACATAACAACTATTGATTTAATAAGAGAAGCATTACTTAAGCAGCATTAGTCATCATGGCTGTGTGTGTGTGTGTGTGTGTGTGTGTGTGTGTGTGTGTGTGTGTGTGTGTGTGTGTGTGTGTGTGTGTGTGTGTGTGTGTGTGTGTATAGTGTATAGTGTGTATAGTGTATAGTGTGTATAGTGTGTATAATGTGTATAGTGTATATAGTGTGTATAGTGTATAGTATGTATATAGTGTATAGTGTGTATAGTGTGTATAGTGTATAGTGTGTAGTGTATAGTGTATAGTGTGTATAGTGTGTATAGTGTGTGTGTGTGTATAGTGTGTATAGTGTATAGTGTGTGTGTATAGTGTGTGTGTGTGTGTGTGTATAGTGTATATAGTGTATATAGTGTGTATATAGTGTATATATCGTGTATATAGTGTATATAGTGTATATAGTGTATATAGTGTGTATATAGTGTATATAGTGTATATAGTGTGTATATAGAGTGTATATAGTGTGTATATAGTGTGTATATATAGTGTATATAGTGTGTATATATAGTGTATATAGTGTGTATATATAGTGTATATAGTGTGTATATAGTGTATATATAGTGTATATAGTGTGTATATAGTGTGTATATAGTGTGTATATAGTGTGTATATAGTGTATATAGTGTGTATATATAGTGTATATAGTGTGTATATAGTGTGTATATAGTGTATATAGTGTGTATATAGTGTATATAGTGTGTATATAGTGTGTATATAGTGTATATAGTGTGTATATAGTGTATATAGTGTGTATATAGTGTATATAGTGTGTATATAGTGTGTATATAGTGTATATAGTGTGTATATAGTGTGTATATAGTGTATATAGTGTGTATATAGTGTATATAGTGTGTATATAGTGTATATAGTGTGTATATAGTGTGTATATAGTGTATATAGTGTATATAGTGTGTATATAGTGTATATAGTGTGTATATAGTGTATATAGTGTGTATATAGTGTGTATATAGTGTATATAGTGTATATAGTGTGTATATAGTGTATATAGTGTATATAGTGTGTATATAGTGTATATAGTGTATATAGTGTGTATATAGTGTATATAGTGTATATAGTGTATATAGTGTGTATATAGTGTGTATATAGTGTATATAGTGTATATATAGTGTATATAGTGTGTATATAGTGTATATAGTGTATATAGTGTGTATATAGTGTATATAGTGTGTATATAGTGTGTATATAGTGTATATAGTGTATATATAGTGTATATAGTGTGTATATAGTGTATATAGTGTATATAGTGTGTATATAGTGTATATAGTGTGTATATATAGTGTATATAGTGTATATAGTGTATATAGTGTGTATATAGTGTATATAGTGTATATAGTGTGTATATAGTGTATATAGTGTGTATATAGTGTATATAGTGTGTATATAGTGTATATAGTGTATATATAGTGTATATAGTGTGTATATAGTGTGCACCACAGAGCCACAGAGCTGCTGCTAGTTCTCTAAATATTCCTCAGGACCAGACTAACTCAGCGCAGTGTCGCGTGAAGAGCTTCTATCGATTTCTGCCAGGACAGTTACTTTATGGTAACTCAGAAGTATAAAACAGAGATGGTGCTTATCTTCTATCAGGTCTCCATGTGAGAGAGACGTTACAGCTCCTTTGGTAAAGGAGATGAACTCTACATAAGCGATATGTCTCTCACCATGGAGACGGGCTGTGGGGGCGGGTGTTTAAGGCGTGGGAGGGTTATGTGACTGAGTGCATCACACTCATGAGTGGCATATGTTATGACAAACCACATTGAGAGGTCCCTCCCACAGCAAGCCATAGTGGAAGGGATGGGTTATAGCATACTTGTATAGAGGAGAGGGCTGAGTATAGAGGCTGAGAGAGGAGGAGAGGGCTGAGTATAGAGGCTGAGAGAGGAGGAGAGGGCTGAGTATAGAGGCTGAGAGAGGAGGAGAGGGCTGAGTATAGAGGCTGAGAGAGGAGGAAAGGGCTGAGTATAGAGGCTGAGAGAGGAGGAGAGGGCTGAGTATAGAGGCTGAGAGAGGAGGAGAGGGCTGAGTATAGAGGCTGAGAGAGGATGAGAGGGCTGAGTATAGAGGCTGAGAGAGGAGGAGAGGGCTGAGTATAGAGGCTGAGAGAGGAGGAGAGAGCTGAGTATAGAGGCTGAGAGAGGAGGAGAGGGCTGAGTATAGAGGCTGAGAGAGGAGGAGAGGGCTGAGTATAGAGGCTGAGAGAGGAGGAGAGGACTGAGTATAGAGGCTGAGAGAGGAGGAGAGGGCTGAGTATAGAGACTGAGAGAGGAGGAGAGGGCTGAGTATAGACAGTTATTTACAGGCTGGCTTGTGATTGATCTGTGCACAGTGTGAAGTTCCATCTCAGTTCTGGAGTTGTTGTAGTAGACTACAACAAAACCCAAAACAACTCTCAGAATCAGAACACTGTTTAAAACCCAAAACAACTCTCAGAATCAGAACACTGTTTAAAACCCAAAACAACTCTCAGAATCAGAACACTGTTGAAAACCCAAAACAACTCTCAGAATCAAAACACTGTTTAAACCCCAAAACAACTCTCAGAATCAGAACACTGTTGAAAACCCAAAACAACTCTCAGAATCAGAACACTGTTTAAAACCCAAAACAACTCTCAGAATCAGAACACTGTTTAAAACCCAAAACAACACAATCAAGTCGTTTCCTATGACCGAAAATAGCTTCTGGATATCAGAACAGCAGCCAGAACAGAAGATATCACTAACCTCACTAACCTCACTTTGGACGAAGACTTCAATGAGACGGAGGCCAAAGACATATGTGCCCCTTTGAAGAAGCTAGGGTATGTCGCACGTCACTACTTCACATGAGAGGCATTTGAACGTTTTTATTTTACATTTTTAACAAAATGTGTTTTTTGGCAGAAATGCATTCTCGAACATGTGACCTTTCATGTGCCTTAATAACAAACTTGTATGCCATCTGTAAATACGAATACAACTGTCAAATTACGAGCCTAGTTAGGTTAGCCACAGAAAAATACAGCAAGCTTCCCACTAGCCATGATTGGCTGAGATAATGGATGGGCTGGACATGCCGAGAGATGAGTTCGGATTGGTCTGCCATGTAGCATACTTTTGTCTATGACATCAGCTGCTCAGTATGTGTAGACAGTCATTTCTACAGCAGCTGTCCACTAGGTGTAGCAAAACATTCACTGGCCATTTTCTTAGAAGTGGGGTTACGAGATCATCAATAATTACTTTCCTATTGTTCCCATTGTTACCCAAAACTGCAGTATATGATGTAACATGATGTATCATTTTCTAGCTCTGAGTCTCTAGTTTTATCCAATGTAAAAAAATATATAACATTTCAAATTTTGCTACATTGGACAGAATCCTGGTGGTGGGTGACATATTGACTATCCCGGACCAGGCCCATATCCTGACACTGGTGCTGGATAAATGATGAGACTACGTCGGAGAGTGGATTAATCGCCTCTACCTTCCATTCTATTGGAGAACGTGCAATCAAGGTAGAATAAACTGGATGAGCTCTGTTTGAGACTATCCTACCAACGTGAAAAACTGTAATATCCTATGTTTCTCCGAGTCGTGGCTGACATAGTAGATATAAATATACAGTGAATTCGGAAAATATTCAGACCCTTGACTTTTTCCACATTTTGATACGTTACAGCCTGATTCTACAATGTCCACAACCTACACACAGAACCCCATAATGACAAAGCAAAAACAGATTTTTAGAATTGTTTGGAAATGTATATTAAAAAAAAGAAAAAAAAGAAAACGTATTTAAGTATTCAGACCCTTTGCAATGAGACTTGAAATTAAGCTCAGGTGCATCCTGTTTCCAATGATCATCCTTGAGATATTTCTACAACTTTATTGGAGTCCACCTGTGGTAAATTAAATTGATTGGACATGATTTGGAAAGGCACAGCTGTCTATATAAGGTCCCACAGTTGACAATGCATGTCAGAGAAAAAACCAAGCCATGAGGTTGAAGGAATTGTCCATAGACCTCCGGGACAGGATTGTGGTACCAAAACATTTCTGCAGCATTGAATATCCCCAAGAACACAGCGGCCTCCATCATTCTTAAATGGAAGAAGTTTGGAACCACCAAGACTCTTGTGCCTGGCCAAACTGAGAAATCAGAGGAGAAGAGCCTTGGTCAGGGAGGTGACCAAGAACCCGATGGTCACTTTGACAGAACTCCAGAGTTCCTCTTTGGAGACGGGAGAACCTTCCAGAAGGTAAAACATCTCTGCAGCACTCCACCAATCAGGACTTTAAGGCAGAGTGGCCAGACGGATGCCACTTCTCAGTAAAAGGCACATGACAGCCCGCTTGGAGTTTGCCAAAGGGCACCTAAAGACTCTCACACCATGGGAAACAATACCAAGCGTCACGTCTGGAGGAAACCTGGCACTATCCCTATGGTGAAGCATGGTGGTGGCAGCATGATGCTGTGGGGATGTTTTTCAGCGGCAGGAACTGGGATACTAGTCAGGATCGAGGGAAAGATGAACGGAGCAAAGTACAGAGAGATCCTTGATGAAAATTTGCTCCAGAGACTCATGACCTCATACTGGGGCGAAGGTTCACCTTCAAACAGGACAACAACCATAAGCACACAGCCAAGACAATGCAGGAGTTGGCTGTGTGAAGCTTCTAGCGTCATCCACAAGAAAACTCAAGGCTGTAATCGCTGCCAAAGGTGCTTCAACAAAGTACTGAGCAAAGGGTCGGAATAATTATGTAAATGTAATATTTCAGTTTCTTATTTTTAATACATTTGCAAAAATGTCTAAAAACCTGTTGTCCCTTTGTCATTATGGGGTATTGTGTGTAGATTGTATTCTTATGATTGGAACCTACTGGCATATTATGTCTGAGTGAATGGACTGCTGATCCTTTAACGTCATGCTGTGTGTGACTGCTGTCATTCCATCGGCCTTATGCAGTGGTGTAGTGGTGTCTGGAGAAGTGGTGTAGTGGTGTCTGGAGAAGTGGTGTAGTGGTGTCTGGAGAAGTGGTGTAGTGGTGCCTGGAGAAGTGGTGTAGTGGTGTCTGGAGAAGTGGTGTAGTGGTGCCTGGAGAAGTGGTGTAGTGGTGTCTGGAGAAGTGGTGTAGTGGTGTCTGGAGATGTGGTGTAGTGGTGCCTGGAGAAGTGGTGTAGTGGTGTCTGGAGAAGTGGTGTAGTGGTGCCTGGAGAAGTGGTGTAGTGGTGCCTGGAGAAGTGGTGTAGTGGTGTCTGGAGAAGTGGTGTAGTGGTGCCTGGAGAAGTGGTGTAGTGGTGTCTGGAGAAGTGGTGTAGTGGTGTCTGGAGAAGTGGTGTAGTGGTGCCTGGAGAAGCGGTGTAGTGGTGTCTGGAGAAGTGGTGTAGTGGTGTCTGGAGAAGTGGTGTAGTGGTGCCTGGAGAAGTGGTGTAGTGGTGCCTGGAGAAGTGGTGTAGTGGTGCCTGGAGAAGTGGTGTAGTGGTGTCTGGAGAAGTGGTGTAGTGGTGTCTGGGGGGTTGGGGGTACTGAGGACTATTTTTGTAATAATATTGTATTCTTTTTCAGTTTTTGCTCAATCTGATAGCCATAGTTAGCATTTACTGGTAGATAACATACATTGAAACCCTACTGGCTACCAATGTCATTCTTCTGTGAGCTGCTCCATGCCAAAACTAGTTGAGAGCTGTGTGCCTTTGCTGCCTGCAGATGACATTCCACTGACAGTTGGCTATGTGTGCGGCACGCATGTATTTCAAGTGCTTTGTGATTGTGTGCATGGTTTGTCTATTGTACTACATAATTGATAAGTCCTATATAAAGTCCTATACCTCCACTGCAACCATGGCTACAAAATATGCATCAGTGGGGATTAAGAAGTGAAGTGGGTATACAGCGTAAACCTGCGTATAGCCTCCACTACGCCACTGGCCCTTTGTGTTTTACAAAAAGTGCACTTTCCTAGATGAGTGAGCTGGTATTATCGTTGCTGTCCTTCCAGCATTACGAACCAGTCAAGGGATCTGAAGGTCCAATAGGTCCGCCACTGAGCAAACATGTCTATACTAGATATAAAGACTGTAGGTATTAACGTTTCAAGAAAGGAGTGGATATATTTGGCCTGGCGAAGCAGTTTTATGTGCTGACTAAATGGAAGCTGATAACTATGAGTTTTTTACTCTGCTGATCTCGGGAAGAAATTATGAGTCCTCACTGTCCGAGACCGAGTCAAGACCGAGTACAAATATATCCGGCACCGAGACAAGACAAATGAGCTAATCGTGGACTACAGGAAAGCGGTACCGGAGAGACAAGTCTAGGTCCAAAAGGCTTCTTAACAGCTTCTGCCCCCAAGCCATAAGACTCCTGAATAGCTAATTAAATGGCTACCCAGACTATTTGCATTGTTTTTGAGGATCTGGGGACCCATGCCAAATCTTTTCAGTCTCCGAGGGGGAATAGGCTTTGTTGTGCCCTCCTCACGACTGTCTTGGTGTGTTTGAACCATGATAGTTTGTTGGTGATGTGGAAACTCTTGACCTGCTCCACTACAGCCCTGTCGATGAGAATGGGGGCCTGTTCGGCCCGCCTTTTCCTGTAGTTCTTTTGTCTTGCTCACATTGAGGGAGGGGTTGTTATCCTGGCACCACACTGCCAGGTCTCTGACCTCCTCCCTACAGGCTGTCTCATTGTTGTCGGTGATCAGGCCTACCACTGTTGTGTGTAATGATGGTGTTGGAGTCGTGCTTGGCCGTGCAGTCGTGGGTGAACAGGGAGTACAGGAGGGGACTGAGCACGCACCCCTGAGGGGCCCCAGTGTTGAGGATCAGCGTGGCAGATGTGTTGATACCTACCCTTATCACCTGGGGGCGGCCCGTCAGGAAGTCCAGGATCCAGTTGTAGAGGGAGGTGTTTAGTCCCAGGATCCTTAGCTTGGTGATGAGCTTTGAGGGCACTATGGTGTTGAAGGCTGAGCTGTAGTCAGTGAACAGCATTCTCATGTAGGTGTTCCTTTTGTCCAGGTGGGAAAGGACAGTGTGGAGTGCGATTGAGATTGCGTCATCTGTGCATGGGGTATGGGAATTGAAGTGGGTCTAGGGTTTGCGGGTTGATGGTGTCAACTTGATGTGAGCCATTATTTCAAAATGTTTCTCTCTGTAAGTAAGCATTTAACTGTAAGTCTACACCTGTTGTTTACGAAGCATGTGACAAATACAATTAATTAGAAATGGAGAGAAATACAAATTCAACTTGCTTTGCTTGGGGATTTAATTCACTGACTACTAATGATGGGATATTAATGATACTGTAGTAATGATGATGAGATATTATAGATATTATACTGTATTTCTGCCTCAACCGACACGCAAATAAGATATGTAAATATATATTAATGTTTAGAATAAACATGAGTGGGTTGGCCTATTGAGGCTTTGGGATTGTAGTTGTGTGGATGCTATCCAGCTGTCTGAGTGGAGCTGAGTGGAGCAACTTTGGTCTCCCTCTCTCAGAGCCCTGTCTCTGAGAGAGGGAGAGAAGGAGAGAGGGAGAGAGAGAGGGGGAGAGAGAGAGAGAGAGAGACAGAGAGAGATATACAGTATATATATGGAGAGAGAGAGAGAGAGAGAGAGAGAGAGAGAGAGAGAGAGAGAGAGAGAGAGAGAGAGAGAGAGAGAGAGAGAGAGAGAGAGAGAGAGAGAGAGAGAGAGAGAGAGAGAGAGAGAGAGAGAGAAGAAAGAGAGAGAGAGAGAGAGAGAAAGAAAGAGAGAGAGAGAGAGAGAGAGAGAGAGAGAGAGAGAGAGAGAGAGAGAGAGAGAGAGAGAGAGGAATTCCCTGCATGGCAATAGTCCACAGACATTGTATTTAGAGACAGCTCTTAACTAGATAATGGTTGCCGTGGTGAACCTACTAACTCTCCCATGCATGCCTTCTGACTGCAGACTGCAGTGGAAACGCCAGTTAAAAATGCATTTGGTGGAGGGGAGATGGAGGACTAGGCCCAGTGGAGGCCTGGTAAGTGGAGTGCCACTACTATATGCCTCATCACGGCCGCCTCCCCTCCGCTGCACTTACATAATTTACACGACTAGCAAGAGGAGGAGAGAACAGCAAGGGGCTGAGCCACAGGGAGCTCTCGTCCAGTCGTGTTTGGTCATGTGGAGAGAGGAGCGAGGAGCTCCAACCGCTGCAATTCTTCATGCCTACGAGTTAAGACGCCTCTTCGATGCACTGATAGACGGGGAGAGCGATAGCTGAACCCCCACTATTTACAGAGCCAGGCTTAATGTAGACACAACAGAAAATAGGTAAGGAATAGTAGCACATTAGAGGTACACTGATCCAAGACTATGGTATGGTTATTTATTAATTAGCTGAGCTTAACTAACTGCCTGCTTAGATGAGCTGCTAAACCCAGTTGCATTTTACCCATGGTTGCAGCATCAGCCCCAGTCTTAGATGAGCTGCTAAATGGTTGCAGCATCAGCCCCATGGTTGCAGCATCAGCCCCATGGTTGCAGCATCAGACCCATGGTTGCAGCATCAGCCCCATGGTTGCAGCATCAGCCCCATGGTTGCAGCATCAGCCCCATGGTTGCAGCATCAGCCCCATGGTTGCAGCATCAGCCCCATGGTTGCAGCATCAGCCCCATGGTTGCAGCTTCAGCCCCATGGTTGCAGCATCAGCCCCATGGTTGCAGCATCAGACCCATGGTTGCAGCATCAGACCCATGGTTGCAGCATCAGCCCCAGTCCCCAGACAGCTACATTGTTGATGTAATGCTTAATATAATATAGTAGCTTTTTCGTCCTTCAAATTGTGTTCTAATTTAATCTCATACAGTAATAGCAAACATCTGATTCCTTGCAATTCCCCCATAGATCACAATACTGAAATACAAGTTCAATATTGAAAATACAGTTAGCAGATGGTCTGTTGTATTACAGCCAACTGTAAATACAAGTTTGCAAAATTGTCAGTCAAATGTAGCATCCTTATACTATCTGTAAATATAACAAAAGTATAAAAAAACTAATACTATTCACAAGTTTGCACATATCTCCAGCAGCATTGTATTGTTCTCATAAACATAACCAAATCATGCCTTTCATGTTTACTTTTTGAGTGGAACCACAATACTGACACTGACAAGATCTCAGCCAATTTAAACACCTCACAGCTGAAGTGTCAGCACATTGAAATGGTGTATAGAAACACAGCCTTTTAACAGAGGAAACAATCTCCAATGGGCCGCAATTCTCCCCACTCCTGTCTCCTCCAATGCTTTTTGGTCAGGCCAGGTAATACACAGGAAATAGCTGGCACATAACACTTTCTTTACCTGAGCACAAAGGCAGCAGAGCTTTGGAACACATCTTAGCCTGGAGTTTGGGTTTAGGTAACGAATGGCTAGGATTTCACAGAGGGAGATGGGGGTTAGACTTTCCATTTGCTTATTTTGTTGATGCAGGCTTTATAGTCTGAAGTGTTTGGGTGATTTGTTTCATTACTTCAGAAATCATTTAGGGAAGTGCCATGGAAAGGCAGTCGAAACTTCTGGGAGCATTTAGGAAACAGGCAGTGAGCAGTGAGGAGGTGGAATGTCAATGTGGTCATTACCAGGCAGTTCCTTTCATCATTCCAGAGACTAACTCACACATACGCTCTGTTTCCATGTCTTCTCCAGCACTGAGCTGAGAGAGCCTAAGCCACTTGGACAGTTCATTTAGGATAACGCAATGACGAGAAAGAGGAAACATTCCTCTTCGTATGCCATATCATGTCTGATATATGTAGCTATCTTAAATGCTGCCTCCGTCTCAAAAGGCATTTTCGAGTTGAGATGCAAAAATGTCAGCCAAGACACAAGTGATTATTTTCATAACCTGCCGAAACACAGAAAGGCAATCTGAAACACGGACATATAATTATTTAATGAATTCAAATGAAAAACACAAAATAATATTTCAAAGAAAATTCACATAAAAAGATGGAATACAAATTATCTGGGGGATTTTTTCCTTTCTTCAGTCTTCGGAAAAGAGACATTTATTTCTGCCTTCATCTCTAAATTGGATGCAATTTATTGCCTCTCCAAAGCTCATTTTTCACTGGCTTGCAGGATCCATGGGCCATGGCAGGCAATGCGTATCTGCCTGCTTCCACTGGCCTCGGGTGCTAATATGTGGAAACTGGCCTGGGGATATGGAGCCCAACCAATGGAAGAGGAGGCAGAGGGACAGAGGAAAGAATCAATCCCTAATCGCTGAGGAAAAGGGGGCAGGTGGGAGGGGAGGGGAGGGGAGGAGAGAAAGAGAGAGGGAGATGAGAAAGACGAGTGTTTACCAGCAGACATTTGGGCGGTGTCAGCTGACTGCCAGCTAGCACTCCAGGATGTCAGCAGGAGAAGAGCAGTTATATAACAACAGTGTTAAATCAGAGCACACACACAGAGAGAGAGCGAGGGAGAGAAACAGAGAGAGCGACAGAGTGATAAGAGAAAGAGAGAGATGATGGCTAGACTAGACAGATCAGGAAAAAATGGGACAACAAAAGCAAACAGAGCCTTGACCAGCAGGAAGCAGGAAGAGGTGTGTGAAACTAGGGGACTGGGGGAGATCTCGTGAATAGTTCAATATGCATGATGTGAGCACAGGTCAGAGTTCAGTGCATCCATCATGTATGCAATATCTTGGCACAGAGTCCCAATGTAAGCAATGCTTGCCTTCCCCTGAAGTCACACGGCTGCCTGTGTACCTCTGAACAGCAGATCTCTTGGGTGCTGTCCAAGCTGTGTTTCAGATCAGCCAAGCCTCACTGCTACCCAATACCCACTGAGTCCACTAACAGCCTCTAAAAGTCCGCTCAACCCCACAGAGCCCACCCAGACACAATCCTGGAACAACAATTAGTAATTAGTCATAGAGTATCAATGACGTAGCCTACCACGGATTATACTGTTCTGTAATGTCACCATACATTTTTGGGGGACTTATTATGTTTTGTAATGTGACAACAAGAGGTCCTGTGTTGTAATATCTCTCCATCTCCACACATATGCGCTTCTCACAAGCATGGGTGCACAAACTCACACACAAAACCACACACACACACACCTACCCACTCACACATTAAATACACACACACACACCTACTCACACATTAAATACACACACACACACACCTACTCACACATTAAATACACACACACACACACCTACTCACACATTAAATACACACACACACACCTACTCACACATTAAATACACACACACACACACCTACTCACACATTAAATACACACACACACACCTACTCACACATTAAATACACACACACACACACCTACTCACACATTAAATACACACACACACACACCTACTCACACATTAAATACACACACACACACACCTACTCACACATTAAATACACACACACACACACCTACTCACACATTAAATACACACACACACACACCTACTCACACATTAAATACACACACACACACCTACTCACACATTAAATACACACACACACACACCTACTCACACATTAAATACACACACACACACACACCTACTCACACATTAAATACACACACACACACACCTACCCACTCACACATTAAATACACACACACACACCTACTCACACATTAAATACACACACACACACCCACTCACACATTAAATACACACACACACACCTACTCACACATTAAATACACACACACACACCTACTCACACATTAAATACACACACACACACCCACTCACACATTAAATACACACACACACACCTACTCACACATTAAATACACACACACACACACCCACTCACACATTAAATACACACACACACACCTACTCACACATTAAATACACACACACACACCCACTCACACATTAAATACACACACACACACCTACTCACACATTAAATACACACACACACACCTACTCACACATTAAATACACACACACACACACCTACTCACACATTAAATACACACACACACACCCACTCACACATTAAATACACACACACACACCTACTCACTCACACATTAAATACACACACACACACCTACTCACTCACACATTAAATACACACACACACACCTACCCACTCACACATTAAATACACACACACACACACCTACTCACACATTAAATACACACACACACACCTACTCACACATTAAATACACACACACACCTACCCACTCACACATTAAATACACACACACACACACCTACCCACTCACACATTAAATACACACACACACACACACACACACCCACTCACACATTAAATACACACACACACCTACCCACTCACACATTAAATACAGTTAGCTCAAGGTGGATTTGGTCCTATGATCTTGCTGTTACACCTGTATAGAGCAATGAATAACTATCACATTTCTTTGGCTGACAGCTGACACCACGAAGCCCAGGTGATATACAAGACATGACAAGGGATTCTACTTAAATGTAGAGCTGGTGGACGTAAAGTGGCAGGAAGGAAACACATTCTGTCCAAGCTGAGAGCACCGGGCAGACCAGAATGCACTGCTCCAGGGCTGTCAGGGAGGCTGCCTCAGCCTCAGCTGTCTAGTAAACCTGGGCTCTACTCCCTGGGGGGACTGACAGGTTTCAGCTGGAGGGTGAAAAGCACACAACAAACCTCCGGCCCTTCCACAACAACAAGTACATGACACACTATGAGGCATGGCAACACCGATGCAAAGCAAATGCCAGGATGGTGTGTATTTGTCACATTGTTGAGTATTAAGAAGGTACAAAGCACGGTGGTCTGACGGTATCCCCAGCTCAGATGAAACCCGTCATGGATGCATCTTCAGTGTGATTCATATACTACGGAGGAGACACACGGCAGACAGTCAACAGGAAGCAGGAAGAAAGACCCTACTGTTAATGCTGCATTCCCGTGTCACTTCACCTGTATTCACCCAAGATGGGCTGGAAACAAAGGAAAGTGTTTTTCAGAGACAGAAGCATTTGTTTTGTCAGGAGAGAAGAGGACCCAGTGGTATTCAGGGCTAACATGAGTATGTTGGTGTGTGACACAGGACTGCACTTTCCAGAGGACATTCAGGGGGCCTTCAGCCACCCAATCAGACCCTGGAGGACGGTCACACCACATTGGTTAACCCTAGACCCCCTTGAACAACTTTGGTCCCTAGTGTCACGGTCAGCCGGTTGACAGCCAAACTCTTCGTCAGTGCTGGGACCGTTCAGAGGAGAAGGACAGCATTCTGTCATAAACCCATCTAGAGCTCCGGACAGAACATCTGTGTTTGATAATACAAATTCATGCCTTGCCGCTTTCTGTTCTCTCCTGCAAAGTCCAGTCTGACTTGATACATCTGGTTTGCAACCTGTCTGTTTTCCCACTATGGCATGATATAATTTCTGGAACATGGAAAGGCCTTCTCCCATATTTGAACACACTGATCAGAGAGGGGTGAAGCACTGTACAGGACAGTGAGGGGTGAACACTATAGTCTCTTGGAATATTTTAATCTATAGAGATTATCCTGACACTCCATTTGTTAGATAAATTGAAGAGGTGACAGACATTACCTCTCCAGATCTGTGGAAAGGTTCCATATAGCATTTCCCCTTACTAATCCACTGTAATGAATGTCACATAATTGTAAGAAAGACAGAGGGGCAGCAACTAGTGGAGCAAACACCTCTGAAAAACAACTGGCTGTGTGCCAACAGAGCTGACTGAGTCAGAGGAGAAAACATGACAAATAAAGTACCATGGAAATGGAAATACCATGGAAATACCATGTTACTGGCATTGGATCGGAAGGTGTTCTGAAAACACATCAGGGTGAGTTCAGGGTTATCAGCAATCTCCATGTTGCATCGCCTTGCAAATAAGGGGATTTTCTAGATCAGGAATCATCAACTAGGTTCAGCTGCGGGACGATTTGTTCTAGAGTGGATGGTCAGGGGGCGGAGCATAATTACAAATAATAACAGATGTAATATTTGATTCAACATCATCATTTTAAACCGATCACATATATCTCTCTATTATACGTGGGAAATTCTTTGGAACAGATTTTTCCAAATAAAAATCACTTGGAGCTGACTTCCTGGTGTTTTTACCATCTTATTTGCTCAGAAAACTTGGAGGGCCAAATTAAATCACCGCCAGTTAGGGAACCCTGTTCTAGAATACAGTGAATCGTAGAAGACTGCTGGGCATGCTCAGTGGAATGATTCAAGTCAGCTGAACAAACAGTCAGAGGTGTTTAGTCAGCAGCGATGGCAGTTCAATCTGGACAGCATTCTTGGGGATTAAATAGAAGCAGCTTCATTCCTGCTTTATTATCCCAAGACTTGAAAAGAAAGGACCCAGAAAACAGGGGATTCAGCAACGTTCCCATTAGGTCTCAGCTAGACACTATCCCAGTGACGTTCTGAGAACGTTCTAGGAACATTAAAACATGACGTTAACCTCGGGACCATAAGAGAAAGTTCAGTACAGGTCCCGGTTTGGTCGCAGTATATCGTTATAATAAGTAATTTTGATGTCCATTAAGAAATGGTATGAAAAGTTTTTGATTCGGAAAGGACATTATCCATGGGACATTCAATGACGACAAAGAGACGTTTCATGATGGTCAAGGGGACGTCACATGATGGTCCGTAGGGAACGTTATCTGGGGGTCCTTTGTGTAGTTTGCTGTAAGTTACCAGGACGTCTCTGGGGACCATATCATGACTGTTTTAGGACTTTCACAGGACTTTCATTTTACTAGTCATTAGGTTCCCAAGGGAACATCCCTGCAAACAAAAATGTGTTGTTAAGACGTCCCCGGAACGTCACAAAATGGTTGTCTAAAATTGTCAAGACGTTGTGTCATGATCCCCTGGAGGTTTTGCCTAGTTCCTGGTTGTACCGGGGACATCTCTGAGGACATTTTTAGGACATTCTTGGGACATTGTGTCATGGTCCCTTTGAGGTTTTGTGTAGTTCCCGGTTTGTCCCGGGGACGTCCCCGATTACATTTTTAGGACAATCATGGGATGTTGTGTCATGGTCCCCCAGAGGTTTTTGTCTAGTCGCAAAGAAACATTCGCCCAAATAAATAAAAATGTTCTTCCCTGTGCACGCGTATTCTAGTTTCATTACACATCACCCCTTGTTACTGTTGCCAATACCAACGAAGGCCCTGATTGGTGAACCACTAACCCATTTAATGTTCTTTGTAGACAAAGTAGACAAAACCTACAGGGACCATGACACAACGACCTGAGGACTTTAGGCGACCATTTCGTGACGTTCCAGGAATGTCCTAACGACTCATTTTTGTTTGCAGGGTATATAGAAGGAGACTTTTAACATTTCTTTTGTTTATTTTTATTTAACCTTTATTTAACCAGGTAGGTTTTATTTCACCTTTATTTAACCAGGTAGATTTTATTTCACCTTTATTTAACCAGGTAGGCCAGTTGAGAACAAGTTCTCATTTACAACTGCGACCTGGCCAAGGTAAAGCAAAGCAGTGCGACAAAAACAACAACACAGAGTTACACGTGGGATAAACAAATGTACAGTCAATAACACAATAGAAAATCTATATACAGTGTGTGCAAATGTAGTAAGATAAAAATAACAATATAGGGATGAGGTAGTAGGGTGGGCTATTTGCAGATGGGCTGTATACAGGTGCAGTGATCGGTAAGCTGCTCTGACAGCTGATGCTCAAAGTTAGTGAGGAAGATAGGAGCCTCCAGCTTCAATGATTTTTGCAATTCGATCCAGTCATTGGCAGCAGAGAACTGGAAGGAATGGCGGCCAAAGGAGGTGTTGGCTTTGGGGATGACCAGAGAAATATACCTGCTGGAGTGCATGCTACGGGTGGGTGTTGCTATGGTGACCAGCGAGCTGAGATAAGGCAGGGATTTACCTAGCAAAGACTTATAGATGACCTGGAGTCAGTGTGTTTGGCGACGAATATGTAGTGAGGGCCAGCCAATGAGAGCGTACAGGTCGCAGTGTTGGGTAGTATATGGGGCTTTGGTAACAAAATGGATGGGACTGTGATAACAAAGGCTATTGAGTCTGCCGATAAGAATGCAGTGATTGACAGAGTTGAAGGCCTTGGCCAGGTCGATGAAGACGGCTGCACAGAACTGTCTTTTATCGATGGCGGTTATGATATCGTTTAGTACCTTGAGCGTAACTGAGGTGCACCCATGACCAGCTCAGAAACCAGATTGCATATCAGAGAAGGTACAGTGGGATTCGAAGTGGTCAGTTATCTGTTTGTTAACTTGGCTTTCGAAAACTTTAGAAAGGCAGGGCAGGATGGATATTGGTCTGTAACAGTTTGGGTCTAGAGTGTCTCCCCCATTGAAGAGTGGGATGACCGCGGCAGCTTTCCAATCTCTAGGGATCTCAGACGATACGAAAGAGAGGTTGAACAGGCTAGTGATAGGGGTTGCAACAATTGCGGCGGATAAATTTAGAAAGAAAGGGTCCAGATTGTCTAGCCCAGCAGATTTGTAGGGGTCCAGATTTTGCAGCTCTTTTAGAACATCAGCTATCTGGATTTGGGTGAAGGAGAAGCGGGGGGGGCTTGGGCAAGTAGCTGCAGGGGGTGCAGAGCTGTTGGCCGGGGTAGGAGTAGCCAGGTGGAAAGCATGGCCAGCCGTAGCAAAATTGTTATTGTAGATTTATCGGTGGTGACAGTGTTTCCTAGCCTCAGTGTAGTGGGCAGCTGGGAGGAGGTGCTCTTATTATCCATGGACTTCACAGTGTCCCAAAGTTTTCATAATTAGTGCTACAGGATGCACTATGGGGCATGCTCATTTAAGATGGTGAGGAAAGCAATTTTAAAGAACAACCAGGCATCCTCTACTGACGGGATGAGGTCAATATCCTTCCAGGATACCCGGGCCAGATCGATTAGAAATGCCTGCTCACTGAAGTGTTTTAGGGAGCGTTTGACAGTGGTAAGGGGTGGTCGTTTGACCGCGGACCCATTACGGACGCAGGCAATGAGGCAGTGATCGCTGAGATCCTGGTTGAGAACAGAGGAGGTGTATTTGGAGGGCAAGTTAGTCAGAATGATATCTATGATGGTACCCATGTTTACGGATTTAGGGTTGTACCTGGTAGGTTCCTTGATAATTTGAGGGCATCTAGCTTAGATTGTAGGACAGCCGGGGTGTTAAGCATATCCCAGTTTAAGTCACCTAACAGTACGAACTCTGAAGATATGGGGGGCAATCAATTCACATATGGAGTCCAGGGCACAGCTGGCGGCTGAGGGAGTTCTGTAACAAGCAAACAGTGAGAGACTCATTTCTCGAAAGGTGGATTTGTAAAAGTAGAAGCTCAAACTGTTTGGGCACAGACCTGGACAGTATGACAGAACTCTGCAGGTTATCTCTGCAGCAGATTGCAACTTGACCTCCTTTGGCAGTTCTATCTTGACGGGAAATATTGTAGTTAGGGATGGAAATTTCAGAATTTTTGGTGGCCTTCCTAAGCCAGGATTCAGACACGGCCAGGACATCCGGGTTGGCGGAGTGTGCTAAAGCAGTGAATAAATCAAACGTAGGGAGGTTTCTGATGTTAACATGCAGGGAACCAAGGTTTTTACGGTTACAGAAGTCAACAAATGAGAGCGCCTGGGGAATAGGTGTAGTACTGGGGTTTACAGGACCTGGGTTTACCTCTACATCACCAGAGGAACAGAGGAAGAGTAGGATAAGGGTACGGCTAAAGGCTTTAAGAACAGGTTGTCTAGTACGTTGGGTACAGAGAATAAAAGGAGCAGATTTCTGGGCGTGGTAGAATAGATTCAGGGCATAATGTACAGACAGGGATATGGTAGGATGAGAATTCAGTGGAGGTAAACCTAGGCGTTTGGTAACGATGAGAGAGGTTGCATCTCTGGAGACACCAGTTAAGCCAGGTGAGGTCTGGGGACGACGATGACAAAGGAGCTGTCTGAGGCATGTTGATCAGGACTGGAGGCGCTACAGTGGCATAGAACGATAAGGAATAACCTAAACAGCAACAGTCAAGACATATTGACATGAGAGAGAGGCATAAAACAAACAGTTAATCAAGAGAGCTAAGACAACACCATGGGTAATGGTGATGAATGGACAGAGAGGGTCAGTTAGAGGAAATGTTGTGCTACACACAGGACCTGAGTTGGAGGCTGAGGCTTAACAGATAAACAGAATGAGGTACTGTGTAACGGAACAGTCCAGCAGGCTTGGGGGCCTTGATGAAGACAGATTAAGAAGGGACATGTTCTTCTTTTGGTTACAGTGTGATGATATCTGTTTTACAAAGGCAAAAGGCTCTGAGATTAAATCAAATTTCAAATGCCGTTTTCTTTTCACTTTTCATCTCCTGCCTCTGTGGTCTTTTTAAGGGGCGTGCTATTGGTTGGCCTCAGTCCATTCCTTCTCCCTGGCCCTTGGCTACCAGACCCTGCTACTGGCCCCGCCGCCCTTCCAGCCCACAATCCCTCTATTTTGGGTGCTTCACAAAGCCGCTGATGTGATTAGAGAGGATGATGATTACAGTTACATAACAGCATCAAATTAATTTGCGGCCTGAACACAGCACAGAGGCAGTAGGAAATCACTCAGGCTCTCAAATCTCCCTTTCTCTCTTGGTTGCTCCTGTGCACCTTCTCCCTCCCCCGTCCCCTCCTGCACCCAACACCCTCGACTCCCAATGCACACAGACACAACCCTCTCTCCTCCCCACCCCTCCCTCTAGTCAATTAAAATCACATCAAGGGATTAAGGCGAAGTAGGTCAGTGGAGCATTGCTGGGGGGAAAATGAAACAAACCTAGTCAGATGTCACCGTGGCGACCTTGTACACTCAGAGCCGGACCAGGGGGAGTCATGGGAGAGCTGAGGGTGGAGCAGCAGAATGATCTCACCCTCCCTGGGCTATGGCTGACAGGCCCAGGCCTCCTCTCCTACCCTCCTCCCCCTGCTGCTGCAGTGCAGCTCACAGGAAGGCCCCATGGGGGGGAGCCTGGGGAGCTTTGCTATGGTCGTGGCAAAGTTGGATGTCCTCTGTAGAGCGCTTCCTCTCCACTCACTCAGAGGCCCATGGCTGGTGCGAGTGGGATATGCCAACAGCAGACAGAGACTGTGCAAGCAGAGACATCAGAGACAGTACAGTCTTGCTATGAGGCAGTTTCAGAAGTGGCCTCCATGCTGTGTGATGGAAACTCTGCAAGGAGCAGAGCAGGGAGGCTCATCCCATGCCAGCTTGGACAGAGGGAGGCTGATGTCAACATACTGTACCACTCAACCCTAATAGGCCCCATACAGAAAAAGACAACAGAGAAGTGAATGGGTGTACATTGAAGAGACAGACGGATGGATGGACAGACAGATCAGCCAGCAAGACACAGACAGACAGTTGAGTTGGTCTGGAGAGAGAAAGGGCTCTATACTATAGTACAGTAAAGCGCAGTATAGTATGTTGGTATGTTCCTGAGGTAGGCCTAGTACTCAGCCTGAGATTTAGACAAGCTGATGTAAGGCGTGGTCAGGTCAGCAGAGCCAAGCTGCAGCCCCACCACGGTCAGAAGGATTTGCAGCGCCATGTCTAATTCTCCCTGATGGCCACTAAAGGGCCTTAGAACAGGAAATTAAATTATTCCTTTTGACATCAGACAGTCCAAAGACTTCGCAGTGTTGAACATTTCATTCAGCACTCTACAGCCAGTCTGTCTCCCTCTAACCCACCAGAGAGGCTGTCCATGTTATAGTATGTATACTGAGGTTGTAAGACTTTATCAGGCAATACGTCCTCCAACCACTAGGGGTCACACTCCTGCCAGGACCAGCGGTATGGCCCCCAGTCACTAGGGGGCGCAGGAGGTTTTTTTTCCTGCAATCCTCCTCCCAGTTGCCAGGGGGAAACCATCGGCAAGAACTGTGGTAGTTAGCAATCATTGTTGATGATACTCACCTGTGTAAGGCCCTATTTAAGTTTGCCTTTTCTCATTGTTTTTTGTTCAGTCTTGAGCCTACCTGTACCCGAGTATCCCGTGAGTTTGCTATGAGCCATTGTGCTCATTTTGGTTTTCCTTTTGTGACTATTGGAAGCTTTTGCTTCTAGTTTATTTGTTTGTACTTTGTTCTTTTTTATCATTCTAAAAAGTAAAAATTACTTGAAGTTTATGCTGCTCGTCTCCTTAATATTTTTGCTACTCCTCTGCACTTGGGTCTCAACATCCTCAACCGTGAGTTAGTTCACTCTGGAGGAACACCAGCTCTGTATCTAGGAGACCGGGGTTCTAATCCCGCTAAAAGACACATTCTAGGTCTTAGTCCATTGTCCCTGGTCCTATATCATTACAGAGGTGCGCAGTAAAGCGTGGCACAAGCCTCTGTTGGGGAACTTTCCTTGAAATTTCCATTATCACTGAATTTTTCTTCTGTTGTCTAATAACCATTATGGGAAAACTAATACAAATATTGTATTATGTGTGTTGATGAAGCATGAAACAAAGCAGCAGTGCTTTGGTATTTTATGGTTCGCTAACCAATGCTTATAATTCCATAGTGTGAGTAGTTGAAGGCTGCTCAGTGAGCATGTTCATCCCATTAATCTATTCGTAGCGTGGTACCCAGTAAAAACATTTTTCTGAGAGGCAACTAAAGCCAATAGATAGGCAATGGTCTATTGTCTCTACCATGTTATATCTTGTAGATGGAAGGAGCCCAATTAAATAAGTCATTATCCAGGGATGTAGAGATTCACTGATACACACCGATTCAAATATTTAAGATATGACAGCATCACAAACCGATCAAAATGTAACATGAATCGGTCAGAAAATGTATTTAAACGTTACAAATCGCCAATTCATTAAAATGTTTAGCTCATATATTACTTTCTTTCTACCTTCCGAAAAGACCGAATATTTTGTGAAAACTGATGCGTCGTCTCGAACTAAACACGAGAGCACTTTACAAACGGAAAGAAACAAGAGGTAACTGTGTTGACAGTAGTTTGACGAACAACCCCAGGGAACATCAGTAGCCTCGTCGAACTGCCCAGCTTCGCACACTGAACAACGCGAGGTACGTGCCTGATGCTGATCTTGTCAAATGTTCACATAACGGGACAGCCGAGCTGAAATGGCTTGCGCGATATTAGGCATTATTAGTTGAATGACAACTTACACAACATGGTTGTATGTGGACACCTGCTCATCGAACATCTCATTCCAAAATCATGGGCATTAATATGGAGTTGGTCCCCTTTTTAGTGCTATAACAGCCTCCACTCCTCTGGAAGGCTTTCCACTAGACGTTGGAACATTGCTGCAGGGACTTACTTCCATTCAGCCACAAGAGCATTAGTGAGGTCGGACACTGATGTTGGGTGATTAGGCCTGGCTCGCAGTCGGGGTTCCAATTCATTCCAAAGGTGTTCGATGAGATTAAGGTCAGGGCTCTGTGCAGGCCGGTCAAGTTCTTCCACACCTATCTCGACAAACCATTTTTGTTTGGACCTCGCTTTGTGCACAGGGGCATTGTCATGCTGAAACAGGAAAGGGCCTTCCCCAAACTGTTGCCACAAATATGGAAGCACAGAATCGTCATTGTATGCTGTAGCGTTAAGGTTTCCATTCACTGGAACTAAGGGGCCTGAACCATGAAAAACAGCCCCAGACCATTATTCCTCCTCCACCAAACTTTACAATTGGCACTATGCATTCAGCAAGTAGCGTTCTCCTGGCTTCCGCTAAACCCAGATTTGTCCATCAGACTGCCAGATGGTGAAGCGTGATTCATCATTCCACTGCTCCAGAGTCCAACACCACTCCAGCCGATGCTTGGCATTGCACATGGTAGGCTTGTGTGTGGCTGCTCGGCCATAGAAAAACATTTCATCATTTCTTCCGACGAACCTTTATTGTGCTGACGTATGGAACTCGGGGGTGAGTGTTTCAGTGAGGACAGACAATTTCTACGCGCTACGCACTTCAGCACTCGGCTGTGTGTTCGATTTTATACACCTGCATCAACGGGTGTGGCTGAAATAGCCAAAACCACTCATTTGAAGGGGTGTCCACATACTTTTGTATATATAGTTTATGTATCGAATCATCTTGAAAGGGAAAGATGAACATCACTAATATGATCTGTTGTTGTAATCTTCAAATCAACCCCAGTTTATGCTATAGAACTCTCAACACAAATTGTGTACATAAATTAGTAGCTAAATAAAAGCAAATGGCTTCTCTCTAATTCAGGGAACAATGTTATTGCCAGATGATGATATAATCAACCTCAGATGGGAGAGGAAAATAAAGACAGACAACGGCTGACTCATCTGGTCTGGTCTGTCTGAGTGAAATCAAAAGCTGTTGAGACTGAGACATTGATTACTGATAAAGACATGGTCCAGGTAACACTGACACATCAACCCTCTATTAAGGCAATGCCAAGGCAGTGATCCATCCCTTATTACTGCCTCCATACTGTAAGTAGCGTATAATATAGTGTACATGCCATGATTTCAATTACAGTTGGACAGCAATGGAGATGCAGCAGTTTCCACCTCAGGAATCCCAACTGTTATCAGACGAGAAGACAAGTGAAACAAACATTATAAATTACGAGACCAATCGGAAGAGTCCATGGTTTAAACTAGCTAGACAACCCATTCGTCTTGCCTATCACGTCACAGCAGAAAGTTGTGAGGCAGATAATTTAGATTAGATTAAAGGTCTGCTGTTTATAGTATAATATGTAAAAAGCTAAAAGGCCAGGTCAGCACGGTACAGACAATAGAAATCTAAGTCATTGTCCCCCTATAATAGAAAGCTGTTACTCAAAAAACAAGCTGGTTTTAGATATTTACATGGATTTTTTCATTCATCCTTTGAACAACTACCTAAAAAAAGATTTTAAAAAAATACATAAATGCCTTAAGAATAAACATGTTAAAAGTGGAACGGTTTCGTTTGAAAGGCGGAGCGCAACATGTAAGAGTTGTCTAGACTTTAGTTGGGTCATGTTAAATTCACTGGCCAGAGCATCCACGGTGGTAAACTACACAAGACAAAGGATCATACCATCCACAGCAGCCTAGCAGTGCAGAGAGGGGTGTTTGGACAGATAGGACTGTATGAAGCTCTACAGGGGCTCAATTCTGTGTATTACTGTTGACATTTTGAGATATTATTTTGAAGGAAATAAAATAATAAAGAGAGAAATATTGCTGGAAAGATTAGCCAATCGGACCCTTCTGGGAAATGGCTGTGACAGTGTGAAATTCCACGGCCTCGTCGTTGAGGGATGAAAGTCGAAGAAAAGCGAGGGATGAAATCTGCATCCCAAAAAGAGCCTCTGCTGCTCTAATCTTTGCATTGTGAAGGCAAAAAGACGGGTGAGTCAGATTTACGTCACTACTTGTTTGGTCTTTTTTTTTTTTCCTCCCACGAACACTCCTTCCTGTCTTTCAGCCGAGCCTTCAGGAAATGAATCGGTTTACAGTCCGTTCCTTATTTAAATGAATGGGCGGGAGGCAGGAGGGTATTTTAATCACTTATATAAATATTTGCATTCACATGAGCTGACCCCTGGAATAGCCTATTACTTAATCTCTATCACCCACCTCTCATCCAGACACGCTTATCAACCTCCGCCACTCAGCCATTCAATACAATTCCTCCCAGCCCAGCGCATTAGCATAGCCACGCATAGCTCCACGGGCCAGACTGAGCCTACTCCAGCACCGCTTTGTTCTCAGCTTTGTTCTGAGGGGACACATATAAATCCCTGCTATGTGAGACTGAGAGGGGCGGGGGAGGAGGGGTGCATTGGTGTGGGCTCGCTAGGGAAACTGGCAGGTCTTTGGGGCCTTCCCTCAAATGCTTTGACAGGGAGTAATAAATTGATCATAGCATGCCGACCTTGAGATTTCCTGCTTTAGTGCCTGCCTGCTCTGTAGCGGAGCTCTGGAGGAAGAGGAGAGGTGGTCATCGCATCACTAAACTGCACCGTCTACAGTTATGCTGGGAAGGCAATGCATGTCGGTGATCAGGGATGGATCTCAGAAGAGAAAAGGCTCCTGTATCTTTAATTGTTCAGAGGAGCTAAGCCTCATCACAATTATAGAGCATTCAGGAAGACTCCAAACTCATTTAGCTCTCCCCATAAGGGAACAGAAATCCACTAAACACAAATTCCACTTCTGCTGCCTGCGGCAAAAATATGCACAGAAAAGATGGGTTCCCAAGATGGGAGATTTAAAAATATCCAGAAGAAGGATAAAATATTTGTTATCGTAAGTGAGACTTGTGTGGGGTGGGGGGTCAGTCGGACAATATTTTGAAATTCATAAAATATGTAATTGTCCCCCTAACCATGGCTGTGAATGAAAACGTATGCCCACCAGAGACCAACCTAGACACAGAGCAATACACCTAGTGTTCCTAATGAACCTCGTGCTCTCCCTCCCCCAGCACCTCTAATCTACTGATGAGGAGAACTACAGCACTAAATGAAACACGTTCACCCAATGAGAACCTTATCATGTACGAGACGCATGATTGAGGAAGCAGTAATGCATTAAAATAACAAAACACAAATTAATTAAAGCAATGTTCTACACCGCACTTGTCACAGATTAAACACATAAACAATTTGTAATTCTAATCAGGAGAATACAAGCCTGACGATGGAGGCATTCTTGGAATATCACACCAGTGAAAACAATGGGGCCTTAGAGTGCTATTCTGGCAGTTGTTAATGGAGGCTTCTGGATGACTTCACACCATAGGTCCCTGGATAGGTGTCCCAGGCCACCTGCAGTAAGTGCAGCCCACAGTACAGTGAAATGCCATGGCTAACCCACAGTAAGATACTGCAGTTCAGCATGGGTTCCAGTGTGAGGGAGTGGTGTGACCATGTCCAGCCAGAATGGTGTGGCTCTTGACTGTGTGCACCCAGCATGTCCTCATACACAACCTCACAAACAAACCTCATATACAGATTCACATGCGTCTCAGGGCACAGCCCCAAATCCATGTCTCTCTCCCCTTTCGACCTCTCTACTGACTCTTTCAAGGGCCATGAAAGTGTATAAATATTTCAGCTAAAATGAGCACACTGTTGCTTTACCTTTCAGCACTGTACATAATTCATGACTGGCCGTGCACTTATTGTTCATTTATGGGAGAGAAAATGTTTACGATAAGTCTTTATCCTGGCTTTGTTGAGTGATGGTTGCTGACAGGAGGGCATTGTTTCATCACTTTACAGTTTCAAAAACCCTTTTAAAGGATCAGGGTTCAGTTTAGGGTCCATATTTTATCATAAACATTGCAGTGCACCTTCATTGGCTGTGTGTAGTAAGATGGTGTCAATCACCATTTACTGTGGTAAAGATGAACTGAAAGCTGTCACCATTGTAGTCCTGTAGAGGGCGTTGTACTGCATAACCAGAGTACAGTGACCCTGCTACATGCATGCCTCCTAGGCAGGGCTCTAAAGGGCGACCAATTTGTGCGCAAATGTGGCAAAATATTTTGCTGTGCAACCAGTTTTATATTGGGTGCTGAGCGACTAGGAACAAAATCTCCCAGATAATAATTGTTGGAATGATTTGCTGTACCGTTGTTTCTGAGTGTGAGAGAAACAAGCAAGTGCAGATTCGTTAAAGCCTTTGGCTGCACTTTCACTACAGCGAAAACAGCTTGCTTGTAGCCCGAACAATTGCCTGGGCTTGAGGAGACGAGATCTCCTCTGATGCCTAGGATCCAAACGTTAGAACGTAAAAAGACATTCGGTACTTAGCAAAATATGGAGTTACTATCGACATTACTGCTGTTATGCACCGAATGTACTTCAAAAAAATGAATAAATAAAAATTATCTATTGTTTCTTACCAAGTGCGCATGCGCCAAATCCACCTTTGGCACTTCCAATAAAATCACTCATTACTGCCATCCACAGGTCGGCTGGTCTAGCAGCAGTATCCTGAAAGATCATTGATTGTATTTTTATTTAGACCTTTTTTGGCAGTACATGCAGTGCAGAAGGGCAGTAATGATGATAGCTGCTATGTGAAACTCCATATTTTGGTGAGTACCGAATGTTTTTTGACATAACGTTAACAGAGCTGGTTAATGGAACATAATCGGCGGGAACGTGTCGCGGGCGTTTCTAAAATATTGTTAACCATTTGTTTACACTTTGTTCAGTCACGTTACCTCTTGGATAGCTAGCTAAGAACCTGGTAAATTTACCAGTTGTAACGAATGCCCCGCGCAGAGCTGCGGTCCCTCCTCCTCTCCAGCGCTCATCCTCGCCGGCGTTCTAACCGGCGGTCGTGGGAAGATGGTAGCAACGCCATGATGATCCACACCTGTCCTGTTCCACATTGGTCATCAGGGTCACTATTTAGCACTGTCTGTTTTGGTTCACCCCTAACGGGTTATTGTTTCTTTGTGTATTGCTGATCTTAATAAATATTTCCTTTTCGCTAAATACCTTTTTGACTCTTTCGCCTCCTCTCTAACTTTCACCCCTGGTGGTCGGATAAATGTTGGAGGACCTGTTTGACACCAACTGTGGGGGCTACATCTGTAGAGAGCCCTGAGATCACCCTCACCCTCAATCATGTGTCCACAGCCCTGATTGACTCCGGAGCTGCGGGGAGTTTCATTGACCGAACCTTGGTTGACGCTCTCCGAATGCTGTTGCGCCGTTTGAAGTCCCCTATGCCCATTCACGTGACTCGTCCTGTCACCCTCACCATTCACGGCTGCCATCGAGAGAGACTGGTGGTCTGATCTCTTCCTCCATACATCCGGTCATCTTGGGACTTCCAGCATGATCCCAACATATGCTGGAGTGCAAGAAGGATCCTGGGATGGTCGGATAAATGTTGGAGGACCTGTTTGACACCAACAGTGGGGGCTACATCTGTAGAGAGCCCTGAGATCACCCTCACGGGGAGCATTCCGCCTGAATACGAAGATCTGAGCGGGGTGTTTTCTCGAGAAAAGGCCAAGTGTCTCCCTGCACACCGTACCTGGGACTGTGCCATTGACCTAGTACCAGGTGGCATGCCCCCCCGAAGACGAATCTATCCGCTCTCTATGGCTGAAACGGAGACTATGGAGACATATATCTGCTCTCTATGGCTGAAACGGAGACTATGGAGACATATATCCGAGAGACGCTGCTGCAGGGGCACATTCACCATTCCACCTCCCCTGCTTCAGCCAGTTTCTTCTTTGTGAAGAAGAGGGATGGGGGTTTAAGGCCGTGCATTGATTATCGGAGACTGAATGAGGTAACCACGAAGTTCCGATATCCAATGCCCCTCGTTCCTGCGGCCATAGAGCAGCTAAGGGGGGGTGCGTTTCTTCACCAAGATAGACCTCCGGAGCGCATACAACCTTGTGCGGATCCGGGAAGGAGACGAGTGGAAGACCGCATTTAGCATGGCGTCGGGTCACTATGAATACCTAGTGATGCCATAGGGGACTAGCCAATGCCCCAGCGGTATTCCAGTCGTGTCTGAATGAGGTATTTCGGGATATTTCCAGAACACGTGACTCACGTTCGTGCTGTCCTCCAACGTTTGTTACAGAATAATCTGTATGTAAAGGAGGAAAAATGCGCCTTCCACCAAACGGCCGTTTCTTTCCTAGGTTACCGTATTGCTCTGGAGGGGGTGAAGATGGAGGAGTTGAAGGTGGAGGCGGTCAGGTCATGGCCAGTCCCGAAGACCATCAAGGCACTACAGGGCTTCCTGGGATTTGCCAACTTTTACCGCCGGTTCATCAAAGGTTTTAGCTCCATCACCGCGCCACTCACGTTGAAAGGACACCCTCAACGCCTCAACTGGACCTCTGGTGCCGAGAAGGCATTTCTCGACCTGAAGGGCCGGTTTACAACAGCGCCGCTATTACGTCACCCGGACCCTCTCAAGCCCTTCACGGTTGACGCGTCAGAGGTCAGGGTAGGGGCGGTCCTCTCCCAGCTACAGGGGAACCCACCACTGCTGTACCCCTGTGCCTATTACTCAAAGAAGCTGAGTGCTGCAGAGAGGAACTACGACGTGGTTGACCGAGAACTACTGGCGGTAAAGTTGGCATTGGAGGAGTGGAGACATTGGCTGGAGGGTGCTCATGAGCCGTTCACTGTCCTAACGGATCATTGAAACCTGGAGTACGTCAGGGTAGCCCGGCGTCTTAACCCCCGTCAGGCCCGCTGGACCTTGTTTTTTGAGCGCTTCCAGTTCACCCTGACCTACCGTCCAGAAACGAAGAATGGCAGGGCAGACGCACTCTCCCGCATCCACGACCGGGTGGTTGAATTGAGGAGGGAGATCCAGCGAGCAGGGAGACGGGACCCTACCCCAGCAACATGCTCCCCGGGGAAGATCTACGTGCCTAGGAGAGTGCGGGGAAGGTTGGTAACCTGGCTGCACACTACACCTGCCACAGGCCATCCGGGTATTAGCCGGACCCTGGAGGCGCTCCGGGACAAATATTGATGGCCAGGCATGGGGAGGACTGTGCGGCACTATGTACTGTCCTGTGTTGTGTGCGCACAGTCTAAGGTGCCGAGGACGGCTCCTAAGGGAAAGCTCAATCTCCTACCAGTACCTCAGCGGCCTTGGTCTCACATCGCGGTGGATTTCGTCACGGATCTACCGCCAGCAGAGGGGAAAACGACCATCGCCGTAGTAGTGGACAGATTCTCAAAGATGGTGCGGTTCCTGCCACTACCCGGCCTCCCCTCGGCTCTCCAGTTCACTGAGGTGCTGTTTCAGCAGGTCTTCAGACTGTATGGACTTCCAGAGGATATCGTGTCTGACCGAGGTCCCCAGTTCACATCACGTGTCTGGAGGGCTTTTATGTCCAAGCTGGGGGTCGCGGTCAGTCTTACATCCGGGTACCACCCTCAGGCTAATGGGCAGGCGGAGCGCACGAACCAAGAACTTGGGAGGTTCCTCCGGTCCATTCCTCCACCGGGCTAACCCCTTTCCAGGTGGTCCTGGGTTTCCAGCCACCGTTGTGCCCCTGGAGGAGATGTTCTAGTGAGGTACAGGTGGTGGACGAGTGGTTTGGGAGGGCTGAGAGGGTCTGGTCCGCAGTCAACGTCCGCCTGCGGAAAGCAGTACAACAACAAAAGACGCAGGCGGCAGAGCGAGGCTCCAGTATTCCACCCAGGGGATAAGGTCTGGCTGTCCACAAGGAACCTCCAGCTCCGTTTGCCCTGCCATAAGCTTGAGCCCCGGTATGTGGGACCGTTCACGTTCTCTTTCCATGCCTCTCTCCTCAGGCCGGTGGTTCCTGGTCCACTAGGGGGGTTCGGTCCTGCAGTGGCGCCTCCACCCCCAACGGAGGTAGCTGGGGGTCTGGCGTATAGGGTGGAGAAAGTGCTGGACTCTCGGCTACAGCAGGGTCGGATCCAGTACCTGGTGGACTGGGCGGGATACGGCCCTACAGAGTTCCATGCACGCCGTCCGGATCGGCCACCTCCTCGCCCTCGGGGTCGTCCGGGGCGCTGGTGAGTGGCGAAGTCAGGAGCCGCGCCTAGGGAGGGGGATACTGTAACGAATGCGCAGAGCTGCGGTCCCTCCTCCTCTCCAGCGCTCATCCTCGCCGGCGTTCTAACCGGTGGTCGTGGGAAGATGGTAACAACACTATTTAGCACTGTCTGTTTTGGTTCACCCCTCGCGGGTTATTGTTTCTTTGTGTATTGCTGATCTTATTAAATATTTCCTTTTCGCTACATACCTTTTTGACTCTTTCGCCTCCTCTCTCACTTTCACACCTCGCAATATCACACCAGTATACCCAAACATTTGGGGGAACAGAAAGAAAGGAAAAGGGGTAGCGTCTTCAGGAGATCAATGATTATAACAGTGAAAGAATGACAGATCTCTTGCATGTCATTATCATGAACCTGAAAGATTTTAAAGAGACAGTGTACAATTTTCAATGTAATGCATCTCAATAGGAAAATAGTGCTTTTACACAATGTAGAAGCCTAATATTAAACAAATAATGAGAGGTATTCATATGAACATTTTAGCTTTGTAATAAACTAATGCTTCAAAAGTAGCTAGAATTCATATAGGCCCAATATGAGCTGTATCTCAATCAATTAAAGCAATATTTAATATTACATCTCTTTAATGTCTGACAGGCAGTCATCCTTACAGATTTGGTAAGGCTTTCTTCCTCTGCTGTGGAGAATGTAAACAGGCAGTTTGCAAGCACGTTGTTACCGCAAACGATATGTGAGCCTCTGGGTAGAGTTCACACTCCAAACTGTGTCCCTGGGCTGGGCTGGACACAGGACAGATTGTTCTCCTGGATTATGACAGCTTCACCCAAAACGTCTGATCTCATACCAGCTCTGGGACGCAGAGCAAACAAAGGCTGGGATCACTTGGCGGCGTGGGGTGTGCTGAGAGCAGGGTCTGCCTGTTAAACTGAATTGAGTGGTTACTGAGACTGGAGAGCTAAGGTTGCATAATGCCAGTGGCGTAGGAACAATTCTGACTTGAGGGGGACACTATGACATATAATCAGTATATGAACTCTATGAGCTTGGATAGGCCCTTTTGTTTGTTGCCTCTCTCTCTCTCTCTCTCTCTCTCTCTCTCCCTCTCTGTCTGTATTTCTGTCTGTCTGTGGGTATCATCATTGCTGTCTCTCTCCTGCATTAAGTTAATACATGCAATACAAGCTCTAGAACAAGAATGGACAATTTTGAACTCATCATGAGGTGCGGCAGTGGCTCTCGGTTCTCCGTACCCACACATGCTTTCAGAGCACCCCCCACCCGGGCTCCTAATGAGGACAGAACATTTAAATTCTACTCACAACGAAGACTGGATTAAACGAGAGAGCAAAAGACTTTGGGACTGTAGGAATCCCATTTGTGTTTTCAAGATGAGTTCTTTGAGATAGTGCTATAGTTTTGTAAGCTGACCACTATGAAATGTCCTCTACTAAAGATATAATAAGTGTCTGTTTGAGACATTCAGCTGGTCTTCTGGCTCTCATCCTAAGGATTGGCATCATTTAGAAAAGTTAACATCGTGCTGTGTGACAGGTATCAAAGCTGACTATACCGTCACTCCTGTCATCACGCAGATACTTCAGCACAAGGCATGTAGTCATTTATCTCCTTCTCCTCAGAGACAACTGAACCAACCCCCTACTAAAATGGATAATACCCAACGGGCCAACTACTGCTGTCTACACACCTCACCTTCACAGCCAGAATTACACTGCAGCTAAAAGGAGGAGACAGCCAACCCCATTTAGGCATAGGTATGTTGACACTGACAGACAAGGAAAGGAAAGGCACACACCTGTGCACCTTATGAAATTTCCCCCCCGGGGGATCAATAAAGTACCTATCTATCTATCTATCTATCTATCTATCTATCTATCTATCTATCTATCTATCTATCTATCTATCTATCTATCTATCTATCTATCTATCTATCTATCTATCTATCTATCTATCTATCTATCTATCTATCTATCTATCTATCTATCTATCTATCTATCTATCTATCTATCTATAGAAGGTCCCACAGTTTACAGTGCATGTCAGAGCAAAAACCAAGCCATGAGGTTGAAGGAATTGTCCGTAGAGCTCCGAGACAGGATTGTGTCGAGGCACTGAACTGGGGAAATGTACCAAAAAATGTCTGCAGCATTGAAGGTCCCCAAGAACACAGTGGCCTCCATCATTCTTAAATGGAAGAAGTATGGAACCACCAAGACTCTTCCTAGAGCTGGCCGCCTGGCCAAACTGAGCAATCAGGGGAGAAGGGCCTTGGTCAGGGAGGGGACCAAGAACCCAATGGTCAATCTGACAAAGAGGGGAGAAGAGGGGAGAACCTTCCAGAACCGAAGGTTCACCTTCCAATAGGACAACGACCCTAAGCACACAGTCAAGACAACGCAGGAGTGGCTTCGGGACAACTGTGTAGAGACCTGAAAATAGCTGTGCAGCAACGCTCCCCATCCAACCTGAAAGAGCTTGAGAGGATCTGCAGAGAAGAATGGTAGCAACTCCCCAAACACAGGTGTGCCAAGCTGATAGCTGCGTCACCCAAGAAGACTCAAGGCTGTAATCACTGCCAAAAGGTCCTTCAACAAAGTACTGAGTAAAGGGTCTGAATACTGATATTAATGTAATATTTTATAAACCTGTTTTTGCTTTGTCAATTTGGGGGATTGTTTGTTGATTGAGAAAAGGCTGTAACGTAACAAAATGTACTTTCTGAATAATAAGGGAATAAAGAATGTAGCTAGTTGTGTGGTGCCTTTCATATAGCATACAGTATAAGGTGCAGAGAGTGGTTTAGCATATAGCATACAGTATAAGGTGCAGAGAGTGGTTTAGCATATAGCATACAGTATAAGGTGCAGAGAGTGGTTTAGCATATAGCATACAGTATAAGGTGCAGAGAGTGGTTTAGCATATAGCATACAGTATAAGGTGCAGAGGGTGGTTCAGCATATAGCATACAGTATAAGGTGCAGAGAGTGGTTTAGCATATAGCATACAGTATAAGGTGCAGAGAGTGGTTTAGCATATAGCATACAGTATAAGGTGCAGAGAGTGGTTTAGCATATAGCATACAGTATAAGGTGCAAAGAGTGGTTTAGCATATAGCATACAGTATAAGGTGCAGAGAGTGGTTTAGCATATAGCATACAGTATAAGGTGCAGAGAGTGGTTTAGCATATAGCATACAGTATAAGGTGCAGAGAGTGGTTTAGCATATAGCATACAGTATAAGGTGCAGAGAGTGGTTAAGCATATAGCATACAGTATAAGGTGCAGAGAGTGGTTTAGCATATAGCATACAGTATAAGGTGCAGAGAGTGGTTTAGCATATAGCATACAGTATAAGGTGCAAAGAGTGGTTTAGCATATAGCATACAGTATAAGGTGCAGAGAGTGGTTCAGCATATAGCATACAGTATAAGGTGCAGAGAGTGGTTTAGCATATAGCATACAGTATAAGGTGCAGAGAGTGGTTTAGCATATAGCATACAGTATAAGGTGCAGAGAGTGGTTTAGCATAAAGCATACAGTATAAGGTGCAGAGAGTGGTTTCTTAGGTAAAGTATACTTTTTGTGAGGTCTCTCCTCTCTCACCCTGCTTTGTGTGCTTGAGAGGGTGGGTTTAAGAGGTGGGGTATTATCTATGGCTCTTGCCACCCCAGTGCACTCTCTAGGATAATGTTCTTATTGGACGTGATCCTCCAGCTGCAGAAGTCATGCTGTCTTTACTCAGAAAAGCAGGGGGGGGGGGGGGGGGGGTGGGGTGTTTCTCTCCCTCAGATTTTAAAACCTAGTGCTCAGAAAGGACACAATGTCTGAAGAAGAAAAAAATAGCGAAGGTTTTGGTAAAAAGTATTCAATCTGCTCAAAGAATCAACATAACAAAGCAGTATATAATTCAGTTTGAAGTTGTAAGGACAGTGTAGGTGTCAGGTGTATACAGTGTATAGGTAATGAACTGTAAGGACAGTGTAGGTGTCAGGTGTATACAGTGTATAGGTAATGAACTGTAAGGACAGTGTAGGTGTCAGGTGTATACAGTGTATAGGTAATGAACTGTAAGGACAGTGTAGGTGTCAGGTGTATACAGTGTATAGGTAATGAACTGTAAGGACAGTGTAGGCGTCAGGTGTATACAGTGTATAGGTAATGAACTGTAAGGACAGTGTAGGTGTCAGGTGTATACAGTGTATAGGTAATGAACTGTAAGGACAGTGTAGGTGTCAGGTGTATACAGTGTATAGGTAATGAACTGTAAGGACAGTGTAGGTGTCAGGTGTATACAGTGTATAGGTAATGAACTGTAAGGACAGTGTAGGTGTCAGGTGTATACAGTGTATAGGTAATGAACTGTAAGGACAGTGTAGGTGTCAGGTGTATACAGTGTATATAGTTTATTAAGGTAAATCATTTCAATAAAGACATTGAAATTGTGGCTACATGAGTCTTCACTCAGCCTCCTCTACAGTATGGACCTGTTCCACAGTGGTCCAGCTAGCCAGCCAGACAAACAGTGTCATATAGACCAAAGAGAGAGCTTGAAATCTGTGCTCTGTCCTGTGAACTTTCCAGGAAGGCTTTCAGTGTAACAGAAAGCTGTGTCAATATTTTACTGTGACTGTGACAGGATGTATAATATAACACAGAGGGATAGACAGTACAGTGCCATAACAGCATTATAACAGACAAAAAAAAACTGTACAGTGAGTGTCCAATAACGCTGTATGAGCATATTGTATATGACAAAATATATGGGCATGTACTGTTATGTATTAAGTTATGTACTAAGTACACAACTTCAGCAGTCAAAAATGAAATACACACCGGCAGTCCCAGGAATTCACTGTATTGTGTACTGTATCTTGGTATTGTATCTTGGTATTGTATCTTGGTACTGTATCTTGGTACTGTATCTTGGTACTGTATCTTGGTACTGTATCGTGGTACTGTATCGTGGTACTGTATCTTGGTACTGTATCGTTGTACTGTATTGTGGTACTGTATTGTGGTACTGTATCTTGGTACTGTATCTTGGTACTGTATCTTGGTACTGTATCCTGGTAGTGGTGTTTTTACTGTATTGTAGTACTGTATTGTGGTACTGTATCTTGGTACTGTATCTTGGCACTGTAAATTTGTACTGTATCTTGGCACTGTATCTTGGTATTGTATTGTGGGACTGTATATTGGTACTGTATTATGGTACGGTATCTTGGTACTGTATTGTTATACTGTATAGTGGTACTGTATGTTGGTACTGTATCTTGGCACTGTATATTGGTACTGTATCTTGGTACTGTATCTTGGCACTGTATATTGGTACTGTATATTGGTACTGTATGTTGGTACTGTATTTTGGTACTGTATCTTGGTACTGTATGTTGGTACTGTATTTTGGTACTGTATATTGGTACTGTATTTTGGTACTGTATCGTGGTACTGTATGTTGGTACTGTATCTTGGTACTCTAACTTGGCCAAATCTAAGAATCTTTTGAACAATAAATAAATGGTTTATGAAAGCTTCAGGACATGACAACAACACATTCTATCAACCTCCTAAGATCTGATCATGTCTATCGTTCTGCCGGTGGCTTGCAATCTGGGGATCAATTTCAATTTGGAGAAGTGATAAAGTAAATACACCATGTAATGTCTGAAAATAATTTAAGTTAGAAATGTACACCACTGTATTACCGTAGCCTTTCATCTCGGTCTTCTATCAACATCTACTATTTCTATATTCAGTTTAGATATATTGTCCATTTTAATAGGAGTGAACTACTTATTAATACACACTTACAACCCTTTATACCAATATTTAAATAAAAAACTGTTTCATGGCAGTTTCAATTCCCAACTCTCAATTACTTAATCTAAATGAGGCAGTGACATTTTATACAAAAAATGTGTTCTTTATTAGCAAACAGCAATTGCACGGAGACAGCTCTGCCAGACGCAGCCTGTTTCCCATACTGAGGTGACTGACTGTGTTATCTCTGTGGCCAGCTGTGCACCTCTCTCTCCATTGGGTTGGGTCCTGCAGTTCTACAGCTCTGGGTCTGTCCCTTACCTCGGCATGGCAGCCAGTCGGCAGTACAGTCACTACCCCGAGCAAAGCACCGCAGAGCACCGCTTCTCCCCTGCACTCTAATTGCCTCCATTACTGTATCTGCAGTCAGATAAAATGCTAATTTCACAGCACATTAATTTCTCCAGGCAGAACAATAAGCAATACAAAGCCCAGGCTGCCTGGGCAGGCGTCTACAGCGCTGGGCTCCTTCCCAACGGTGGAGAAGTGAGAACGCCATTATGCACAGGTCAATGAAATGAAGGAAAAATCCATCGATTCTACATTTGAAAAGAAAACAGAGGAGCAGCAGAGTGATTTATTAGCCTCAGACGGCCCTGGAAGCTTAAGCCTGGAGAGGAGAGGAGAGGAGAGGAGAGGAGAGGAGAGGAGAGGAGAGGAGAGGAGAGGAGAGGAGAGGAGAGGAGGCCACTGTTGGTCTGCTGCTGCTCACACTCACCATTCAGTCTAGTCAAATCCTCTGTCTAATTTGTAAAAATGTGGGTTCTTACATTATTGATGTTGGTAACAACATGCATATTCACATGCTATAATTTCACACGTGGAGATAAAATAAGATAGTTTAAGGATTTCATTGATCATCCATATTTTTCTTGCTTAATAGGACCTGTCCGTGTACAACCTAATGTTCTCATATGCCATGCATGGCTTAATGCCCCCCCCCCTCGCTCCAGCACCCTCCTCTGGATTAGCAAGCCCACATCCCACTTCACAAATCAAAACGTTTAACATAATAGCTCTGCCCTCTAATAGCTACACAACACACTTAATTTACTCAACCACAGTTTTTGAATAAGTAATTATCAAATTCTGCTTAATTCTATTCTGCCCTCTAGCACAGTAAGACCACTGTAGGTTACAGTACAGTTAACTCTATGCAGAATGACTCTATATGCCAGAAGCAGTGTACATCCTGACCGCAGGACACACTGACTTCCTGAAAGAGGCTGATTTCAGCCCTGGAGAGGAGAGAGGAGAGGCTGGCTCCCTCTTCATGTGAAGAGCACTGGAGAGGAGAGAGGAGAGGCTGGCTCCCTCTTCATGTGAAGAGCACTGGAGAGGAGAGAGGAGAGGCTGGCTCCCTCTTCATGTGAAGAGCACTGGAGAGGAGAGAGGAGAGGCTGGCTCCCTCTTCATGTGAAGAGCACTGGAGAGGAGAGAGGAGAGGCTGGCTCCCTCTTCATGTGAAGAGCACTGGAGAGGAGAGAGGAGAGCTGGCCCCCTCTTCATGTGAGGAGCACTGGAGAGGAGAGAGGAGAGGCTGGCTCCCTCTTCATGTGAAGAGCACTGGAGAGGAGAGAGGAGAGGCTGGCTCCCTCTTCATGTGAAGAGCACTGGAGAGGAGAGAGGAGAGGCTGGCTCCCTCTTCATGTGAAGAGCACTGGAGAGGAGAGAGGAGAGCTGGCCCCCTCTTCATGTGAGGAGCACTGGAGAGGAGAGAGGAGAGGCTGGCTCCCTCTTCATGTGAAGAGCACTGGAGAGGAGGGAGGAGAGCTGGCCCCCTCTTCATGTGAGGAGCACTGGAGAGGAGAGAGGAGAGGCTGGCTCCCTCTTCATGTGAAGAGCACTGGAGAGGAGAGAGGAGAGGCTGGCTCCCTCTTCATGTGAAGAGCACTGGAGAGGAGAGAGGAGAGGCTGGCTCCCTCTTCATGTGAAGAGCACTGGAGAGGAGAGAGGAGAGGCTGGCTCCCTCTTCATGTGAGGAGCACTGGAGAGGAGAGAGGAGAGGCTGGCTCCCTCTTCATGTGAGGAGCACTGGGGAGGAGAGAGGAGAGCTGGCCCCCTGTTCATGTGAAGAGCACTGGAGGGCTCCCAAGAGTGTGTAGCAGCATAAACATGTAACGACACACTTTTTATTGACACAGATGATAAACTGAGGATGTGGGTTTAATTAATGTCCAACCTCTTTGAATGGCGGAATTCCTCCAACATCACAGTGGATGAAAGTAGTAAATGCAGGAAGACAACAGGGTGTGTCTCCGATGAGGACCACATGCAGGCCTTAGGAAAGAAACCCTCTATGAACCTCCCGCCACGTGATGAATAAAGTGTGTAAGTATGGTGTCCAGACGGAGAACAGAAACCAAAGGCAGAAAGAAAGGAACTGTGTTTGAACTGCAGAAAGGCAGATTTGTACCTTTCAGTGGAATGGAGGAATATGCAGCCCTTAAAACCCAGTCACCTTCTCCAACGCAGGGCTTTTCCATGGCACACTAAATTAGTTACATCATCGTTGACATTAAAACCCTTGTTCTGGGCCTGCGCTGGCACATCCTGTGCTCCCACCCGTTTCCATGGAGACTCTCAGAGTGCTGTGGCAGTGCTGACAGACTGAGCATGCCCATGCCGGTTGGGGTCTGGCTAGGGACTGGGCGGGGTTGGATGGGGAGGAAAGCTGTTGGAGGAAGAGGAAGGAGGAAGGAGTCTTGGCCACGGGGGCCACAGGCAGTGCGTGGTATGTCAGTATGAGCTCTGCTAACAGCTTTAATAGGGGGAGAGGTGTCTATCTGCTAGTCTTCATCAAAGGCGAGAGATATGGGACATAGACAGGTGTCTTTGGTTCAGAAATCACTCAGTAAATCTATGTAGGAGCGATGGTATGGCTGGTGGTATGACATGAT
>CM042414.1:42834690-42919690 GCA_023634145.1 Thymallus thymallus | reverse complement strand
ACAGAGAGAAAAGGAACTCTGCAAAATGAGAAGTGCTACAGGTGTGCAGGCATCTGCTTGCAATCTGTTCATGTGCTGTTATTTTTCATGCTCTGTCTAAAAAGCATTTATTGGATCATTGTGCATTAGCAAGGCTGAACATCATCGTCATTCCCTTGTTCTACTGATAATCAATCTCTAGGCAACAATCAAATAACAGGCTGGATGCACCTGCACGGCTGTGTCTCCATATGCCGCTCTCAGCTATAAACTTTCCTCTAGACCCCATCACTGTTTGAATCAATGCTCAGGCTAGAGTGAGCCAGACATCAGGAGCAATGCAAAGACCGTTACACGTGGATGGTGATTTTAAATGAACGTGGTAATAGCTAATTAGAGAAACACCATAGTATACTCTCCTGACTGTATGCAATATGACCACCATAGCATTATTCACAGTGTCCCTCCCTCCTGTTATTCAAAGTAGTACTGATCATCCTTGTACCACACAGTAGTCTGAATTATAGACTTGCCTGCAGACCCATCAGGCTTATAGTAGGCCTACTCTTTGTGTAACACTTCTTTCTCCATCTAACCCAGCCGTCAATTCTGGAATGAGACATTAACAGTCTGAGAAAGTCCCTCCACTGTCACACAATAAATAAGAATAGGATGATACAGTGATCAACACTGCTCCCAGAGAGAGGACTGGTGGACTTGACTAGAGGGAGTTCAGTGAGTGCTGTGCTGCGAGCCCTGGGGTTGCCCCTGGAGTGAGAGGGAGAAACCCCACTCCTCCTTATAGTCCTAGGCTGACTCAAATCCCTCTCTTCTGCATGTCTGCCTTGCCTCGCCTTGTCACTGCAGCTCCCCGCCCATTGATTGATCTGAGCCCCAGCTCCATGGCATCCCACTGTTCCTCTACCACCACTAGAGTATCTGTTCACAGGACCTTATCAATACATAACACAGCTTTAACCCCAGCAGTCACTATCACAGGACCTTATCAATACATAACACAGCTTTAACCCCAGCAGTCACTAGAACAACTAAAAGACATTTACAACTGTGATCTTTAAATGTAATTATATCTGAGTGAGCCCAGCGGACGCAGCTATTTTAAAACATACCTCTTTGTGTTTCCATATGTGTGTAGGCCGTCATTGTAAATAAGAATGTGTTCTTAACTGACTTTCCTAGTTGCGTGTGTGTGTGTGTGTGTGTGTGCGTGGTGTGTGTGTGTGTGTGTGTGTGTGTGTGTGTATAGTGTGTGTGTGTATAGTGTGTGTGTGTGTGTGTGTGTGTGTGTATAGTGTGTGTGCGTGTGTGTGTGTGTGTGTTTATAGTGTGTGTGCGTGTGTGTATAGTGTGTGTGTGTGTGTGTGTGTGCGTGGTGTGTGTGTGTGTATAGTGTGTGTGTGTGTGTGTGCGTGGTGTGTGTGTGTGTGTATAGTGTGTGTGTGTGTGTGTGTGTGTGTGTGTTGCCCTACTAGGAGAGTCTAGTCTAGACGACGCCACATTTGACTTTTAACAATAAGCTAAAGCGACTTAAACAATTACTAGCCGACAAAACTGTCATTATATGCCTGATTCTTACAGGGATTCCTCCTGTCTCCCACTGTCTCCTCCTGTCTCCCCCTGTCTCCCCCTGTCTCCTCCTGTCTCCTCCTGTCTCCCACTGTCTCCTCCTGTCTCCCCCTGTCTCCTCCTGTCTCCTCCTGTCTCCCCCTGTCTCCTCCTGTCTCCTTCTGTCTCCCCCTGTCTCCCCCTGTCTCCCCCTGTCTCCTCCTGTCTCCTCCTGTCTCCCACTGTCTCCTCCTGTCTCCCCCTGTCTCCTCCTGTCTCCTCCTGTCTCCCCCTGTCTCCTCCTGTCTCCCACTGTCTCCTCCTGTCTCCTCCTGTCTTTCACTGTCTCCTCCTGTCTCCTCCTGTCTCCTCCTGTCTCCTCCTGTCTCCCACTGTCTCCTCCTGTCTCCTCCTGTCTCCTCCTGTCTCCCACTGTCTCCTCCTGTCTCCTCCTGTCTCCTCCTGTCTCCCACTGTCTCCTCCTGTCTCCCACTGTCTCCTCCTGTCTCCCCCTGTCTCCTCCTGTCTCCTCCTGTCTTCCACTGTCTCCTCCTGTCTCCCACTGTCTCCTCCTGTCTCCTCCTGTCTCCTCCTGTCCTCCACTGTCTCCTCCTGTCTCCCACTGTCTCCTCCTGTCTCCTCCTGACTCCTCCTGTCTCCCACTGTCTCCTCCTGTCTCCCACTGTCTCCTCCTGTCTCTTCCTGTCTCCCACTGTCTCCTCCTGTCTCTTCCTGTCTCCCACTGTCTCCTCCTGTCTCCTCCTGTCTCCCCCTGTCTCCTCCTGTCTCCCACTGTCTCCCACTGTCTCCTCCTGTCTCTTCCTGTCTCCCACTGTCTCCTCCTGTCTCCTCCTGTCTCCCCCTGTCTCCTCCTGTCTCCCACTGTCTCCCACTGTCTCCTCCTGTCTCCTCCTGTCTCTTCCTGTCTCCCACTGTCTCCTCCTGTCTCCCCCTGTCTCCTCCTGTCTCCCACTGTCTCCTCCTGTCTCCCACTGGCCTAGAAGAGCAGCTCGTCGTGGTTACACATGAACCCTGTGATACATTTGGAAGGGTCAATGGTTTACAAGCAGAAGGAGAACCTTTCAATTAGTGCCTGATTAGGCTGAAGAGAGACACTCAGTTGATGCAGAGCCAGTGAGAAATGAGTCTCTTTAGATCATTGAAATTGTTACATTTCAAAAAGCAATTTCCTCAAATTGCTGAACAAGTTGCTAAAATCAGACGTCCAATTAGAATGTGATTTTTGCGAGTGGAATTAGAGGAGTCGCTGTGCTATCAGCATTGTCTGGGGTACAGACAACCCCGACTCATCACCAGTGAGAAGCTTTCATGTGCAGGACCCCATATCACACAACACTCACAATCTAATTAGCTGCTCTCAAATGGTAGAATAGTGGTTTGCAAGCACTGCTGTAAACGGTGGCAGATAAATGAATAGTGTTATTGTTGCATTTATCGACAGATCATTCCTTTTAAGTGTCGTGAATATGAGCGACCATGTGACTGACTCAGGCAGAAGTTAATAAACTGTGAAATGAGCACCATATTTAACACCATCACAGGGAAAAATAAATCAGTCTACTATACAACTTGGACAGGATCATTGTATCATTTATGTAGTACTGTGAACTCATGTTCCTCCATGTAATACTAGAAAGTTCTCTAATATAGAACCATCATTACTTTATCATTACTAACCTCTAACTTCCTTCATACTGGACACAAGTTCATCTGACTCTGGGGAAGTAGGAAAGTAGCCCTTTAATGTTTATGTCCTTAAACACAAAGTGATTGCAGAATCATGAACATTCCCAAATACAATACCACACAAACACTGACTCACAGTCACGCACACACACACAGACACAAACACTGACTCACAGTCACGCACACACACACAGACACAAACACTGACTCACAGTCACGCACACACAGACAGACACAAACACTGACTCACAGTCACGCACACACAGACAGACACAAACACTGACTCACAGTCACGCACACACAGACAGACAGACACAAACACTGACTCACAGTCACGCACACACAGACAGACACAAACACTGACTCACAGTCACGCACACACAGACAGACACAAACACTGACTCACAGTCACGCACACACACACAGACACAAACACTGACTCACAGTCACGCACACACAGACAGACAGACACAAACACTGACTCACAGTCACGCACACACACACAGACAGACACAAACACTGACTCACAGTCACGCACACACAGACAGACAGACACAAACACTGACTCACAGTCACGCACACACACACAGACAGACACAAACACTGACTCACAGTCATGCACACACAGACAGACACAAACACTGACTCACAGTCACGCACACACAGACAGACACAAACACTGACTCACAGTCACGCACACACAGACAGACAGACACAAACACTGACTCACAGTCACGCACACACAGACAGACACAAACACTGACTCACAGTCACGCACACACAGACAGACACAAACACTGACTCACAGTCACGCACACACAGACAGACACAAACACTGACTCACAGTCACGCACACACAGACAGACAGACACAAACACTGACTCACAGTCACGCACACACAGACAGACACAAACACTGACTCACAGTCACGCACACACAGACAGACACAAACACTGACTCACAGTCACGCACACACAGACAGACAGACACAAACACTGACTCACAGTCACGCACACACAGACAGACACAAACACTGACTCACAGTCACACACAGACAGACAGACACAAACACTGACTCACAGTCACGCACACACAGACAGACACAAACACTGACTCACAGTCACGCACACACAGACAGACACAAACACTGACTCACAGTCACGCACACACAGACAAACACAAAAACTGACTCACAGTCACGCACAGACAGACAGACACAAACACTGACTCACAGTCACGCACACACAGACAGACACAAACACTGACTCACAGTCACACACACACAGACAGACACAAACACTGACTCACAGTCACACACAGACAGACAGACACAAACACTGACTCACAGTCACACACACACAGACAGACACAAACACTGACTCACAGTCACACACACACAGACAGACACAAACACTGACTCACAGTCACACACACACAGACAGACACAAACACTGACTCACAGTCACACACAGACAGACAGACAGACACAAACACTGACTCACAGTCACACACACACAGACAGACACAAACACTGACTCACAGTCACACACACACAGACAGACACAAACACTGACTCACAGTCACGCACACACAGACAGACACAAACACTGACTCAGTCACGCACACACAGACAGACACAAACACTGACTCACAGTCACGCACACACAGACAGACACAAACACTGACTCACAGTCACGCACACACACACAGACAGACACAAACACTGACTCACAGTCACGCACACACAGACAGACACAAACACTGACTCACAGTCACGCACACACAGACAGACACAAACACTGACTCACAGTCACGCACACACAGACAGACACAAACACTGACTCACAGTCATGCACACACAGACAGACACAAACAACGAGTATAGGCAACCAAAGATGAAACATCTTCATGCCTCTCTGTTCCCATAGCAATGAGTGAAATCATATCCCTTTACAACCTTGTTCTCCACTCAAAAATGTTACCATCTGCTAAAAACATATAGAGAAAAGAAAGCCAAAGAGAAAAGTTATGTGATGAATATTTCAGAGGGCCTGCGCTGGCGGCTGCAGCCTTTATGGTCCCTGGCCAACAGCTTCCCAGGGGACAGAAAAATGCCACCCCTCCCCCCTCACAGAGAAAGCAGACTGGGATGTCCTCCTTGGTGAGAAGGCTGCCTACTGCCAGTTCCACAGGGTCTGATTCTTTAACCAGGCATTATGTCTCTCTTCCCACTGTATGTGCTACCTGACACATGAGAAGCCCAGCTGATTTGATGGACTGCTGTAAAACATAGTTCAGAGCTCTGAATCACTCTTTTTGGCCTCAATAGTTACATCTTAAATCTACAGTCTAGTGCTGCATGTTCCACCACTGCCAGACAACTAGGCTGTGGTAAAGGGAGGAAGCCTCGGACACCGCAGCGCTGCTCAGACCGTCCTCCTCTCCTTCCCATTCTGGACCTGTGCCAGAGATCTTCACATGAGCTGAAACCCCATTGTGTTTGCAGAGTTTACTCCTGGTGCATCATGGGCGGACAGAACACTGCCCAGGAATAAAAGGTACAACTGAGACGGTATATTAAGTACAACAGCATCCAATCCATAAAAGTCAGCATTAATATCCAGGCCAGACGTTGAATTTTTCATCTACAATGAGGCCAATTAGAAGAGCTGTTGGAAATATGCCCATTCTTTATGGTTGTGTCACAAGACACATTATTTATTCCACCCACTGCCCCCTCACCTGCCAGAACGAATGGCTCACAACAACCTCATCATAGTGGTTCATCTGGATTATTATATATATTCCTCCTCTCCTGACCAATATCACCAGGTAGTGGAACATACTGTATGTGGTCTTCTACTGACCTTGTGCCTAACATTATTCTGGAGAACTGACACTCCTCACAACAGATGGGGAAGACTTCCAACATATCTGTCTGACATTGTTTAATTTAGATACTTTTTTCTGGGAGCAAACTTTAGTTTGGTTTTACGAGGCTAAGAAGTGACATGTGACCCAATTAAATTTTTGTCTTGTTTGCTGCAAAATGTAATGGCAACTTATGTTCAACCACAGACATGAGCACTATGGTGCAGGTATCGGGTTATTTCTCTACTTTACATACTAGTACTGCAGTTACATTTATCACCATCAAATGTTTTGTAGAAAGTATCTTGTTAATGACATATTTTAAGCAGTATAGTAAATTCTGTAAAGTATAACAAAAAACTTAAATCATCATAAACTTCTTCAATAAATTGTTGTGCACGGTATTGCACGTCATATTTCAATGTATTTTACCAGTAACTGGTAAATGTGTCATTTTCAAAATGCAAACCGAATGTCTGAAGACTGTCTGCACCATGCTGTGGAGGAGCCTGTGTAAGAGATTTTGCATTATACAATAGTCATTTTGCATCCCGCCTTTGTCCTTCTCAACGATTGAATACAAATGTACAGGCACAAGACAAAGGTAACCACTCAGCAATTGCCACACCTGTTTTCAATGGCACCTGTTGAATGCCTTTTTGCTTTGAAACTACTAAGCTTTCTCGGTAGTTTGAAAGTCTCTTCTACAGACCAACTAGAAGGGGAACATATGGTGCAGGTAACCCAGATACATTATGGTGCAGGTAACCCAGATACATTATGGTGCAGGTAACCCAGATACATTATATGCGTGGCTTAAAGTCACACTGGAGAGTTGTGTGTCTTTGTCTTAGTGACAGTAGTGTTGCATCTTAACTATGTTACACTGACACCTGCTGGGAGCGTAGTGACTCAGGCCTAACTCAGCGGCAGGGAGCGATGAGGGGAGGCTGGGAGACACACCAGAGAAACCCCTGCTCCTGTCTGAGGCTGGAGCCACTACTGTCATTATCAGTCAGACTGGGCACTCTGTCAAGCAAATTACAACTTGTAGTCACATACTGGACATTGACAAAATATGTTTTTGTAAGTGAGGATGGTGCATGCAGAAGTTTCAAAGATAAATACTGTTTCTTGTCGTCACTTGGTGACTAGAATCTTAGACTTAAGTCCAAAGTTTCACCCATCCCCCTCTACCTCCTCACTGCAGCTTACACATCCCAGGAGAGGGGAGGTGGCCCCATGAGGAGACGACTTTGCCAGTAAAATAATCAAAAATATAGTAAAAATGCCCTATTTTGAACAGCATGTTTCCTAATGTAAAAGTGGCAGGTGGCCCATTTCAAGTGGGCTTTGATTGATCCCCAGCTGTTTGGGAAATTGTCCCTCTTCCCTGAATTGAGGTCAGAGTGATAAGCATTGTGGGTACCTCCTCTAGGAGTACTTCTCCCATGCTCTGATCCAGGAGTGTGTGGCACCGCTGAGGCAGAATCAGCCTAGCCATGTACTTCACTGACAGTCACTCTGCCCCGGCACAAACTCATTGGGAAGAAGGTGAATAAGACAACACAATGGTAGTTCTCTACACTCGTACCCATATACGGGTTGAACACAATGGTAGTTCTCTACACTCGTACTCATATACGGGTTGAACACAATGGTAGTTCTCTACACTCGTACCCATATACGGGTTGAACACAATGGTAGTTCTCTACACTCGTACCCATATACGGGTTGAAAATGTCAGATTTGGACACGGACAAGCGCCTAAATTCCCAAATACATTATTTCCAAAAATAGTATTCCTCTATTTCACATCAGATATTTGCAAAACTAAATATGTTCAGTCCAACCATATGCTCATACCTCATTGTTCTGTTCTACTGCTTCACCACAAGGATGACTCTGATGATGAGTGTTGCAACCAAGGCCATCCCCCAAGACAAAATGGGCCCGCTCCATTTCCCCAACTGCAACCTCCTCGAGAGCAGAGGTAAAGGTAGAGGAATAGATCCAAAATGGTGGCATACCCCTGCAGAGCACCATGAGGACAGATGGAGGCTCGGCCCAGGGTTACACCAACCAGGGCCACAGCTAGACACATCACAGAGCTACTGTCCACGTGAGCTGTTAAAGCAGTATTTCACCTCTTCTGTGTTGGATACTATTGTGTCCAACATGAACTAAAATGTGCAGAGAAGAAAGTAGCAGGGAAAAAACACCCATGAGAGCATTTGAAGCAAAGTGAGCTTTGCTCATTTATTGGCATTGGCATCTACATGGGGACTCTGAAAGTGAAGACCATACAGGACTACTGGAACCATTCTAGGCTCTACAATTTGCAGATCCCAAGTCAGTCATAACAAGCCCGAGGTATGAATGTATTCTATGGCGCCTAGAACCTGAGTGACCACCAGGGGGATGAGGTAAACGACGGGAAGAGGGGAACGCCAGAATTTGATTGGCTTTACAAGATCAAGCCTTTGTATCAACACATAGTGGAGGCGCGTAAGGCGCTCTTCCAACTCGGCCAGAACCTTGCAATAGATGAGAGGATGGTAGCCTCCAAGGCAAGGATTAGCTTGAAACATATATGAGGGCCGAGCCAACTAGATGGGGCAGACTCTGCATGTGCCTACACATGCCTCGGCCGGCGGGAGGGGGCTGAGCTATGATGCAGCTGCTGGATGTCCCTCTTCTTGGGACAGGCTACCACGTGTACACTGACAATTGTTATACCAGCCCAGATCTTTTCAGAGACCTCTGAGAGATGTAGTTTGGTGTTTGTGGAACCATCAGGACAGACAGGCAGGGATTCCTAGTTACAAACACCATTGAGCTGTCCAAAAGAGCTGATAGGGGGACCATACGCTCTGGTACGGACCACTGCTTTTTTTGTAAAGATGGACACGAGAGAAGTGGTAGTGTGCTTCACAGTGGTGAGCAGGAGGGTGAAGGATGCCCAGGGAGTAAAAGATGAATGTCAATATCCCTATTGCTGCGAAGCAGTACAGCAAGGATTGTTTTTATTTATTCAACCTTTATTTAACTAGACTAGGCACCCTACCAGTCAGTTACGAACAAATGATGTCCTAGGAACAGTGGGTTAACTGCCTTGTTCAGGGGCAGAACACATATTTTTACCTTGTCAGCTCGGGGATTCGATGCAGCAACCTTTCGGTTACGGGCCCAACACTCTAACAACTCAGCTGCCTGCCGCCCCATAAATGGGTGGTTTAGACATGTCAGAGCTCGGCCGTCCAAGGCTACCAACTCTGGAGCTTACAGAAAATGCATGCCCATTTACTTCTCCTCAAGTAAAAGGAATGTTCCTCAGATTGTGTGTATACTGCAAAGCTGAGGGGGTAATAAAAATACAGAAATGCCATCTTGAACATGTAGACTTCCATGTGCCTTAATAACACATGTGTAAATGATCTGCAAATATGAATACAAACGTAACATTAACAGCCTAGAAACAAAGTCTTTTTGTTCAGGGGGGGTGTGGTTATGGGGTAGTCTTTTTGTTCAGGGGGGTGTGGTTATGGGGTAGTCTTTTTGTTCAGGGGGGTGTGGTTATGGGGTAGTCTTTTTGTTCAGGGGGGTGTGGTTATGGGGTAGTCTTTTTGTTCAGGGGGGGGTGTGGTTATGGGGTAGTCTTTTTGTTCAGGGGGGTGTGGTTATGGGGTAGTCTTTTTGTTCAGGGGGTGTGGTTATGGGGTAGTCTTTTTGTTCAGGGGGGTGGTTATGGGGTAGTCTTTTTGTTCAGGGGGTGGTTATGGGGTAGTCTTTTTGTTCAGGGGGTGTGGTTATGGGGTAGTCTTTTTGTTCAGGGGGGTGTGGTTATGGGGTAGTCTTTTTGTTCAGGGGGTGTGGTTATGGGGTAGTCTTTTTGTTCAGGGGGGTGGTTATGGGGTAGTCTTTTTGTTCAGGGGGTGGTTATGGGGTAGTCTTTTTGTTCAGGGGGTGTGGTTATGGGGTAGTCTTTTTGTTCAGGGGGGTGTGGTTATGGGGTAGTCTTTTTGTTCAGGGGTGTGTGGTTATGGGGTAGTCTTTTTGTTCAGGGGGGTGTGGTTATGGGGTAGTCTTTTTGTTCAGGGGGTGTGGTTATGGGGTAGTCTTTTTGTTCAGGGGGTGTGGTTATGGGGTAGTCTTTTTGTTCAGGGGGGTGTGGTTATGGGGTAGTCTTTTTGTTCAGGGGGGTGTGGTTATGGGGTAGTCTTTTTGTTCAGGGGGGTGTGGTTATGGGGTAGTCTTTTTGTTCAGGGGGGTGTGGTTATGGGGTAGTCTTTTTGTTCAGGGGGGTGTGGTTATGGGGTAGTCTTTTTGTTCAGGGGGGTGTGGTTATGGGGTAGTCTTTTTGTTCAGGGGGGTGTGGTTATGGGGTAGTCTTTTTGTTCAGGGGGGTGTGGTTATGGGGTAGTCTTTTTGTTCAGGGGGGTGTGGTTATGGGGTAGTCTTTTTGTTCAGGGGGGTGTGGTTATGGGGTAGTCTTTTTGTTCAGGGGGGTGTGGTTATGGGGTAGTCTTTTTGTTCAGGGGGGTGTGGTTATGGGGTAGTCTTTTTGTTCAGGGGGGTGTGGTTATGGGGTAGTCTTTTTGTTCAGGGGGGTGTGGTTATGGGGTAGTCTTTTTGTTCAGGGGGGTGTGGTTATGGGGTAGTCTTTTTGTTCAGGGGGGTGTGGTTATGGGGTAGTCTTTTTGTTCAGGGGGGTGTGGTTATGGGGTAGTCTTTTTGTTCAGGGGGGTGTGGTTATGGGGTATTTTTGTCCCCCTTTTCCTTACATACAATTAAAAACATTTACTAATCTCTACTATGACCATTTCCTTCTTTGTATGCATATCTTTGTTTATATTTTGAGTGTCAGTCCACAGGTTAAACAACAATATATATGTGAAAATCTGAAAGAAAAATCTGAAAGGAAAAATACCTGTACCTGCAACCCCCAGGTAAATAAATCAAATTAAAAGTTATTCACAAAAATATATTATTTTCATTGTAGTCTTTATTTGTTCTATATTTTTTGGATATGGTTGGTTTTGGACTTTGGAAGCCATCTGGAGATCCAGGTGATTCGACTCTTACCTTTATAACTCTTTTGATTTATCAACCTAATGTTTGGCACCAATATTATTGGCAAGTTGTTGAATACATTTGTAGTCATTCCATATTTCGTTGTGATATGTTATAAAAGATTACACTGTTGTAAAAAATCAACTAGAATTTAAAATTACAATAGTCAAATTCAAATGGTATGAAAGGTCCAATGCAGCCAATTGTATCTCAATATCAAATCATTTCTGGGTAAGAATTAAGTTCCTTACTGTGATTGTTTTCAATGAAAAAGGTCAAAAACAAACAAAAATAGCTTCTTAGCAAAGAGACATTTCTCAATCAATAATCCTGCTAGGACTGTCTGGGAGTGGTCTGAGTGGGGAGGGGGAACTGCTCTGGGCCTTTAACACAAAGCATATCAACATGTCAGGCATTCCAAAGCTAGATAAGTAACCTTACATCTCATTTCTTACCTTTCAAAACAGTGTTTTCCTTGAGAAAATTATTGAAGATGTTGCCTTGGTGTATTTTCCAATCACTCATAATTTAGAGGAACATTTTCAATATGAGATTATTGCCTGTACCCTAGAGCCACTAATATGGCCGCCGTTTTCTGGTACGAAGAGCCAACTCAAGTATCCTGAGCTTCAACTTAGTTCGTAGGATTCATTGTTTCCCCAGTGCCACCATGACAGTTTTAGACAAAGTTAAGAAAAAAAACAAAGGAGTTATGCCATGAAAGGGAAGCAGCATTAGTACCAGTGGCAGCTGTTACTTTTTAATATTCCTGGAGGATAATCAAAGCCTTCCACACAAGGAGGGCGGACAGTGAGAGAGAAATAATAACTACATGAGCAGTCATTCATTTCTAATGGGGCTCTTTTAATCTTGAAAGGGAGACTTCCAATAGTGAATTAGTCTTCAATCTTGAAAGGGAGACTTTAATAGTGAATTAGTCTTCAATCTTGAAAGGGAGACTTTAATAGCAAAATTAGTCCTTTTTGTATTCCTATAATGCTTCCCAGAGAAATATATGCAAATCTCTGGCTAATGCTAACAGTAGTGACGAAAGAGCCAGTTCTCCTCCTCTAGTCTGTGCTATACAACCAGGGGCCCTGTATGTGGCCAGCATAATGTTCTGCCTGAGGCTGCAGAGCAGTGCCCTCTGGAACCACTCATGAAGACATCTGGATGGCCTCAGCAAGACATAACTCTATCTCCTCCTAGACAACACTTTGGTTTAGGCTTAACTTCAAGTTTCTCTTCACTAGGATGTCAATCAATACTTCACTATAACCTATATTGAAACACTATAATATGGTTTTGTTTCCATATTTCAAAACCTAACTTTTGAGTGTGTGTTGCTAATGAAATTGTTACTATAGTTACACTGTTTTAGTCATGGATTTAATTTAATTTCGAATTTCTTGAGCTTGACAGATCCCAGGCAGTTTGAGTTTTATAATATAGAATGTGGGAATGGAGATTTTGGAAAGGAGAGGAATCCCTGTGATTTACATAGTCTTTTACCTAATACCAATTCCAATACTGAGGCATTTCGGTAAATAAAACATATTAGATTAAAATTATTTTCTAATTTAAAAAATATTCAAAGGAAAACTCACGTGTGTGTAGGAACTAAAAGTTGTAACAACATGTGTGTGTAGGAACTAAAAGTTGTAACACCATGTGTGTGTAGGAACTAAAAGTTGTAACAACATGTGTGTGTAGGAACTAAAAGTTGTAACAACATATGTGTGTAGGAACTAAAAGTTGTAACAACATGTGTGTAGGAACTAAAAGTTGTAACAACATGTGTGTGTAGGAACTAAAAGTTGTAACAACATGTGTGTGTAGGAACTAAAAGTTGTAACAACATGTGTGTGTAGGAACTAAAAGTTGTAACAACATGTGTGTGTAGGAACTAAAAGTTGCAACAACATGTGTGTGTAGGAACTAAAAGTTGTAACAACATGTGTGTGTAGGAACTAAAAGTTGTAAGAACATGTGTGTGTAGGAACTAAAAGTTGTAACAACATGTGTGTGTAGGAACTAAAAGTTGTAACAACATGTGTGTGTAGGAACTAAAAGTTGCAACAACATGTGTGTGTAGGAACTAAAAGTTGTAACAACATGTGTGTGTAGGAACTAAAAGTTGTAACAACATGTGTGTGTAGGAACTAAAAGTTGTAACAACATGTGTGTGTAGGAAGTACAAGTTGTAACAACTTGCTTATGATTCAATGCAGTAATACATTCTGATGAAAATAGGCACCATATCAGTTTTGGGTTTCTGTATCTACTGATACAGAAACCCAGTAATGCAGGAATTATACACACACCACAGGCAAGGAGCAATGCTATTGTTCACTAAAGTCAAGCTATACTATTATAAGTTATAGATAGCCATGTAAAATAACACTATCGATACATCATCATTATTGAACAATCAATATAAAATACTGTACTAATGCAAGGAGAGACTTATATCTGTTTCACATCCGTAATGAGACATGATTAAAACACATTGAAATTGGGGCTGGCTGGCTGGCTGGGTGTAAACGTGGTTAACTAGTAGAGGCTGAGTTAATCCTTGTATCTAGATCCCTGCTGCAGGGTATCCCAAACGCTCCCTGATTAAAAAGGGAAATGTGGGTAACCAACAGTTTAAGAATCATGGGCTCTGAACAGATAAAGGCGGAACGTCTTGTTGCTATGGCAGTGCATATGGAATGACTTGCCAGTGCCACACTGTTCTCCCTGTCTAATATATTCAGGTAATTTCATAAATAAATAGCATAGCAAAAGGAAAATATAAAATCCCAGAGAGATGTCCTTCCCTTCTTGCAGCTAGAGTCGTGGAATAGCAGACAGTGCTCCTGTTGTGCAACATCTCCTGTGGAAAAAAGCTGGGTGTTTGTTCACAAGCTACACTGCCTTTGATTTCCTCCTTCTCCTTCTCCTCCTCAATAAGGGAAAGCCCTCCACACTGCCAGATACAACCAGCAAACAAAAGAGGCGATTTGATTTGTTCATGTGGGAAATCAGATCGCCGTCTGCGTCTGAGATCTATCCAATGCGCTCCAGGACACTGTGAAGCAACGGCCAGTATAATATCCTATAGAAACGCAGAGAGGACGGCTTATATGAGGAATAGAAACATGTCAATTGTTCCTGAGATAAATCAGAACTATCCAACAGAGAGAGTGGGCATAACATATACTGTAGCAACCAAGTAAAATACATGCAAAAAGGTATTACTAGTCAGGATGTGTGTATTAGCGGAACTGCCTCCTGCAAAGCACACACAGAGCGGTACAACTGAGGAGACATCCCCCCTCTCTCTATCTGGTGTGATGAGGCAGGACAACTGAGGAGACATCCCCCCTCTCTCTATCTGGTGTGACAGAGCAGGACAACTGAGGAGACATGCCCCTCTCTCTATCTGGTGTGACAGAGCAGGACAACTGAGGAGACATGCCCCTCTCTCTATCTGGTGTGACAGAGCAGGACAACTGAGGAGACATGCCCCTCTCTCTATCTGGTGTGATGAGGCAGGACAACTGAGGAGACATCCCCCCTCTCTCTATCTGGTGTGACAGAGCAGGACAACTGAGGAGACATGCCCCTCTCTCTATCTGGTGTGATGAGGCAGGACAACTGAGGAGACATCCCCCCTCTCTCTATCTGGTGTGACAGAGCAGGACAACTGAGGAGACATGCCCCTCTCTCTATCTGGTGTGACAGAGCAGGACAACTGAGGAGACATGCCCCTCTCTCTCTATCTGGTGTGACAGAGCAGGACAACTGAGGAGACATGCCTCTCTCTCTCTATCTGGTGTGACAGAGCAGGACAACTGAGGAGACATGCCCCTCTCTCTCTATCTGGTGTGACAGAGCAGGACAACTGAGGAGACATGCCCCTCTCTCTCTATCTGGTGTGACAGAGCAGGACAACTGAGGAGACATGCCCCTCTCTCTCTATCTGGTGTGACAGAGCAGGACAACTGAGGAGACATGCCCCTCTCTCTCTATCTGGTGTGACAAAGCAGGACAACTGAGGAGACATGCCCCTCTCTCTCTATCTGGTGTGACAGAGCAGGACAACTGAGGAGACATGCCCCTCTCTCTCTATCTGGTGTGACAAAGCAGGACAACTGAGGAGACATGCCCCTCTCTCTCTATCTGGTGTGACAAAGCAGGACAACTGCACGGCCATTTCTCCTGTCAATACTCTCCCAACATCCATTTTCACCTTGCTGACACCTTTTACTGGTCAAGGAATGAATAAATCACACTTAGTGTTCTCCCTTGGTACTTTGACAAAAAAAAAAGAATCTCAACATGAAGAAGGACGGCAGTGTTTCCTTGTCATCACTGCCCCTGAGGTACGGTGAAAAATTACAGCCCATAAAATATTTTTTTTTCAAAGAGCCTTATTGCCCTTTTAATCTATCCGCCACGAAGGATGACTTCAGGGATGCATTTCATTTAATCTGAAGACAAACAATCTTTCAAAGGGCTTAATAACAGTTACATAAATTAGCTTCATGAACTAGCTGCTAATGGAATAATAGCTCTGCCACTTTGTGCATCTCAACAACAGGAAAGGTGTGGGGCAGGAAAGACATACCTGGGACTCATTAGTGCAGTAAAATAATGCTCCAGAAAACACACATCTAGAATCTAAATATGCTGATCACATTCTCTGTATTTCCAGTTCTCCTGTTCTCCATTCAGCAACACAAACAGTGTTCTGCAAACAGGCCGTCAGAAAGTGCTGTAAATTAGCTGGTAAACTAACAACATTCGTTTCTTAATAGTGGACTGACACTTAAAAACATGAGATTACATCTTAGATGGATAAAATGTGTTCATAAAATGAAAACATAATCCTCACACTAACAGCAAAAAAATTATAATATATATATATATATTATCAAAGACTCTTCACTGATAAAACCTATAGATAGAGATGTATTCAGTAGAGGACATCTAGCTGATGATAAACAGCACGGTGTTGTCTAGCTGATGATAAACAGCACGGTGTTGTCTAGCTGATGATAAACAGCAGGGTGTTGTCTAGCTGATGATAAACAGCACGGTGTTGTCTAGTTGATGATAAACAACACGGTGTTGTCTAGCTGATGATAAACAACACGGTGTTGTCTAGCTGATGATAAACAACACGGTGTTGTCTAGCTGATGATAAACAACACGGTGTTGTCTAGCTGATGATAAACAGCACGGTGTTGTCTAGCTGATGATAAACAGCACAGTGTTGTCTAGCTGATGATAAACAGCACAGTGTTGTCTAGCTGATGATAAACAGCACTCCTGGATCCGATCTGCCTGCATGTATCTTTCAGAAGCTCCTGACACTTTATCTTTTCCATCCTGCTAGATTACACCTCCAGGGTTCAGCTGGGAATCCATCATTGCTATTATTACCTGAAGTCACAAGATGCATCTATCACGGCTAAGGTTACCATAACCTCAATATTAGAAGAGAAAAGCCCCTGTAATAAACAGCAGAACGGATGGTCCGGGTGGTGGGGTTTCATCTTCCTTTCACTTTTAATAAGGCACTCGGAGGAATAAAGATTACAGGCCATATTTAGAATGCAGAACAAATCACTCCTCCCTCCTCATTGTGGTTTAGTCAGTAGGATCTTAGGTTGGGAGTTCTAGTAGAGAGAGGCGTTCCCCTGGTTCAACGGCTAACCAGCCACACTGCCTGCTGCCTGCCTGCTGCCTAACTGCCTGCTGCCTGCTGCCTAACTGCCTTCTGCCTGCTGCCTGCTGCCTGCCTGCTGCCTAACTGCCTGCTGCCTGCTGCCTGCCTAACTGCCTGCCGCCTGCCGCCTGCCGCCTGCCTGCTGCCTGCCTGCCTGCCTGCCTGCCTGCCTGCCTGCCTGCCTGCCTGCCTGCCTGCCGCCTGCCGCCTGCCTGCCTGCTGCCTGCCTGCCTGCCTGCCTGCCTGCCTGCCTGCCTGCCTGCCTGCCTGCCGCCTGCCGCCTGCCTGCCTGCCTGCCTGCTGCCTGCCTGCCTGCCTGCCTGCCTGCTGCCTAACTGCCTGCTGCCTGCCTAACTGCCTGCCGCCTGCCGCCTGCCGCCTGCCTGCCAGGCTCTGTTCTGTTCCTGCTACAGTATTGTATCGCCTGCAGCGTCTCTTAATAAGGCTGGATGTATGGAAACGCAGTGGTGTGGCTCATCTTACCCAGCTGGACCAATCACAGCAGTGTAAACTGAGAGGGCCTGACTGGTTCAAGGCCTGAGGACAGTGGTGTATTAATAATCATCCCCCTCCTTAATAATCCACCGTTACACAATAAAGTCAGTAAAACAAGATGCAGAGACGAGGTTGCATTAGGATAAAATGGCTAAGCTTCTTGTAGGATTAAGAGAAGTTGGTCAAGTAGGAATCTCAGAGTGCATCAGTGCAGGAGTTAACACAAGGACATGTTTACACACAGCACCCCGTGACATGAATCATTCATTATCATTCAAATGAATATCAACAGCCAAATAAATTACCATCACTGCGGACGGTCTCCATAATATACCTCCAATTACACTATGATCAGAGCATCAACTCTGATAATAGATTCAAAGTAATTAAGTTAGAATATATTCAAAGGACTTTTCACTTTGAAAACCAGTCTTGTTATGCCCTGAACACCCAACAACAACACTCATTACAGTGGCTTGAAAACCAGAAGTGGAGAAACCATGTAAATATTTAAATCCCCCACAAATATATACATATTTATTCAGGAATGATTTGATGCACTAAATAAATAATCCCTTGTTAAATAAATGACACCCTAAATAAAACTTTAAAACAGGATCTGGGGAAATGAAGATGAGATGAATCAGACAGGAAGGATTCCAGCGAGAGAGAAGGAGAAAGACAAAATCACTCCACCTCATTTGAATTCCTAATGGCAGACATGCTAATTAAAGACCAGTGACCAATTAGATGAGCTTAAGCTGCACCTTTAGTGGGAGGTACCGCGGCAGAGCCTCAGAGGGGGATGTGGATATCTGTTCAGAAGGTGAAGCAGAAGAGAGAAGCTACAAACAATTCTCAGATGCTGCTACTTATGCCTAACGTGGAAAGGGTTAGCAGTTAGCGGATCTATGTTTTCGTTCCAGGTGTTGCTACAGTGCCATCCATGTGGCAGTGTCTCACTGAGGATGTGGGGACATCCCATATATATTCAGCAGTAATTATAATCCACTAGCAATACAGTATCTCCTAAAGACAGCCAGGCTGTTGCTTCAGCGTGGAACTAATAGTCTATATCAAACTAAAGATTGGGACATGCATTACAAATAAAATACACATAGTCAAAGTCTTGGCAATGTTCTTATAAAAATACATGATCAATAAATATAGATGTTCCTATATAATACCTGTCTGCTGTGTGTCCTAAACCTGTCCTCTACTGACAGGACATAAGGGAGGTCCTACAGGAGAGAGGTAATCCTTGGTCTGGCCACGGCCCATTCTCCTCCCTGTCAGTCTGCCTCTCTCTGCGCTCTGGAGGGCCTTTATGCTGGCTGAGCCTGCCTTACCACAAACTGTGTGACAGGAACAAGGCTTTTGTGATGGCCATGATTACTCTTTTGTGTTCCCAGGTAGAAATAAGATGAACTTCTACAGGCAGTCATTGTGTTCCTATCTTCAGAACACTCAAAGAAAGATGTTGGGTTTTGAGGAGGTGAAATGAAGCCTGCAGGGCCTTGGCAGGCCTTGCTCTGTGGGGAAATACATGGTGAAAACACAATGGGAACAATCTTGTCCTTCAGTTTTCTTTGTACTCCAGTGAACCTTAGTCGGTCCTGCCTTTTAGACTGAGCAGTGTTTCCTTGCTATACGGTCTCTGCCTCGCTCTTTTTCGGTGGGTTTCTGAGAAAGACCCCAAGGCTGATGAGAGAGACGACAGCAGCCACTTTGCCAGACCCTCCGGGTGTATCAGCCCCATCCCTCAAAGTGTTCCATATGCAAATAAAGTTTGAGATGGCAGCTTTCAGATGTGATAATTATGGATTTATTTGTAAGCTGTCACTTCTCTTAATGCTCAGAGAGATCAAAATAAGTTGAAATAGAAGCATCAGAGAGGATCACATTTGCTAGAGCACCACAGATTCAAAGAACACGCAAAACCCATGACACTGAAGGTCTGTCAATAAACCAGTCATTTAGACAGCAATGTGTCACTACATACAGCCTGGTTTTATTAGTTATTCCAACATCTACAGTTTTATCAGTGGGTGACAAAGACAGAGATAACATTTCCATCCCCACCTCTCCCTCCCAGATGGACTGTCTGGTACAGTATCATTCTTATTCTGTTTGATTAACAAATACAGGAATATCTGTATACATGTTCAAATTGTGGGGAGGGCTCTGTGCTTTAGCATCAAGTTATACTATCCTGTCTTTTTAGAACTATCCTGTCTTTTTAGAACTATCCTGTCTTTTTAGAACTATCCTGTCTTTTTAGAACTATCCTGTCTTTTTATAGCTATCCTGACTTTTTAGAACTATCCTGTCTTTTTAGAACTATCCTGTCTTTTTATAGCTATCCTGTCTTTTTAGAACTATCCTGTCTTTAACTATCCTGTCTTTTTAGAACTATCCTGTCTTTAACTATCCTGTCTTTTTAGAACTATCCTGTCTTCATAGAACTATCCTGTCTTCATAGAACTATCCTGTCCCTTACATGGCTACCAATCAGTTTTACTACTGAAGAATATAATTGAACGAACAAGAGATGGACAAATTATTGCCAGTATACAAAAGGTGGGAGAAGAGCAACCACTTGAGACCTGACATCCCACTGGACACACACTGGTTGAATCAACATTGTTTTCACGTCATTCCAATGAAACTATGTTACGCTAGTGTGGAATAGACGTTGATGTCTGTGCCCAGTGGGATGTGCATTTAAAAGGACCACACAACACCTGGTGGTGATGAGGGGAGAGCTATTGTTCCATGTGGAGTGGCACTCCTCTCTACAGGGATACGTGATGAGGGGAGAGCTATTGTTCCATGTGGAGTGGCACTCCTCTCTACAGGGATACGTGATGAGGGGAGAGCTATTGTTCCATGTGGAGTGGCACTCCTCTCTACAGGGATACGTGATGAGGGGAGAGCTATTGTTCCATGTGGAGTGGCACTCCTCTCTACAGGGATACGTGATGAGGGGAGAGCTATTGTTCCATGTGGAGTGGCACTCCTCTCTACAGGGATACGTGGGAAACAGAGAGAGAGAGAGAGAGAGAGAGAGAGACACAATCCCCAGATGGTGCAGTAAAGTATTGGTCAAGTAGTAAGGGCTGCACCTCCATCACTCAGTCGCCTCATTGCCATTGTTATCAACGTTCCACAGACGCCACAGTCTGAGTCACTGGGTCCACATTAAATAAAGTTATTTGCCCAGTCAGATATATGGCAAGAAGGATTTAGTCAATCAATTGTTTGCTCTCCCTTCTCCTTGAGATGTTCACAGCTGTGGCTGCAGGGGAGGCCAGGGCACTGTGCCTACTGCCTATCTGAAGCTGTGTCTAGACTGCAGGGGAGGCCAGGGCACTGTGCCTACTGCCTATCTGAAGCTGTGTCTAGACTGCAGGGGAGGCCAGGGCACTGTGCCTACTGCCTACCTGAAGCTGTGTCTAGACTGCAGGGGAGGCCAGGGCACTGTGCCTACTGCCTACCTGAAGCTGTGTCTAGACTGCAGGGGAGGCCAGGGCACTGTGCCTACTGCCTACCTGAAGCTGTGTCTAGACTGCAGGGGAGGCCAGGGCACTGTGCCTACTGCCTATCTGAAGCTGTGTCTAGACTGCAGGGGAGGCCAGGGCACTGTGTCTACTGCCTATCTGAAGCTGTGTCTAGACTGCAGGGGAGGCCAGGGCACTGTGTCTACTGCCTATCTGAAGCTGTGTCTAGACTTGACAGTTCATGCAGATTTTGTATTCTGATCATAGAGTTCTGATCATAGAGTTCTGATCATGGAGTTCTGATCATGGAGTTCTGATCATGGAGTTCTGATCATGGAGTTCTGATCATGGAGTTCTGATCATGGAGTTCTGATCATGGAGTTCTGATCATAGAGTTCTGATCATGGAATTCCCAACGCGTCACGCATCTACATCTACAATTAAATGTATCTACTGTATCCGGATTCCTTTTTCCCACGCAATATTGAAATGGCAGTTTGCATACTACAAATGGCGGAGTAGGCAAAGTATGACAATAACACAACAACAACTGATGTCAGTAGCTAACTACTGTAGATAACTAGCCAGCTAATATCTGTAGCTAGTCGGCAAGCTAGCAAGCAACACTAAAGGGATTGTAAACGTGTTAGCATAAAAACAAAAAAAGGTTTTCAAAATATTACCATCCTAGGAACGTATTTCCTCCAACGTTATAAAGAAAAGATGCCTCTCGGTCCCAAAAGAGGTTTTCTGGAGACTTTTGGGAGGAGTGCTGATGACGTCGCCCACTGTATACGCTTTCGGTAGCCTGATTGCGTCCAGACTGAGGAGAAATCCGCGTACAATTCATCCCTGACTACCTCCTGAAGTGGTCAGCCAGATCTGAACACAATCAGACCACAAAGCGACTTTTGCGAATATAGACCCGTCTTTTCAATGCAATATTCGTATTCTGATAGCAGAAGTCGCATGTAAGTGTCAAGTGTATACACAACCTGAGACTGCCTGCCTGCCATGGCATCTCATCGCAGGCTCCCTCCCTGATGGAACTACAGGGCTGTGCCTAGAGAATGCCATCTCCTGCCTGCTCATTTCTCAAACATTGGCCTGTCCTCTTCCAGGAGAGTTCTCTGTCAACGTATAACTGCACATTAAGGGATAATAAAACTATGAAATCTACCCATCCATCTTGATTTGCCTGTGTTAGCGGGTGGCCAGTATTAGAACAAAATACCTGCCATTCAGTGGAAGAACACTGGAACTGTAGCTCTGCTCTGTGTGACTGCCTGACAACAGCAGCAAGGAAACAGTGCCTAACCAAATACCAAATGCAGGAATATGAAGCCTTTTCCAAATGTTCTTAAACATAAATATGGTAATTTGCTTATTTTGTTAGAGAATAATATAGTAATTGTTTTAAGCAGACTGACATAGAGTTATAATATGTAGTACACTTACCTTGCTTGTTCGTGAGCCCACCTACACAGAAGTACATATTTGGTCAATGCTATGAAAGTGATTCGTTCTGATTCCATACATCTATTTTTCAATAACTCAATGAGTGCTGACCTATGAGACGGGCATTACGACACTTACCTTTTCATCATGAAGCAGCGAGGCACAGCAGCGAGGCACAGCATCCAACATCACAGAGAAGAAGAGAGAGAGAAATGAGAAACACGTGAATAATTTGGACAACGCAAACAAACTATTATTATTATTGCCTTCCTAACAACCTATTTACGTGACTGATTGAACATGTGATAAAAATACACAATAGACAATAGACTGTGCTCTAGTAGTGGGTATGTTTGGGACGAAGAGCCAACCCTTGCCGTGAAAAAAGCACATTTAAAAAGAACAGCATCATTGGTTTTGCAGGTACTTAACAGAATAGGCCTATATTCTTCACTAAAACTCTGTCAAGCAGTCTTCCTCTCAGACACACACACTATATGTGTAGTGCTCACAGTAATACCAAGGTGCTATTTCACAGTGACACTTGGGATGCCTCAAAGCAGACTCACTCTATCTCCAGCACACAAGATAGCATCTGATGAGTAGTGCCATCTAATTGAAGTGTGTATTACTATCACTTGGGAGCTTGCCGGATCAAAATCATTTAAAAAAGCATGGAGGGAGAAGATAGGAATGTTAGTGATCCACTGTGGTACAGTAGCAGTCCAGACTGAATGAAAATATCTAAAAACCTCTCTGGAAGACTCCCTGGTGCATACAGAGAGAATGGGCCCAACCACAGCCCAGCTGCGTGTGTGACAGACAGGTCCAGACATGTCCCTCTCTCACAGAGACACTGAGGACAGGGACGTCACTGAGAGCGGACTGGCAGCTGTGACAGGAGTGAGATGAGCCTAATTACTTACAGTTCAAGGACATGGACACACATTGGGACGAAGACTAAATCTACTGACACAAACTAACAAGATCCTGCTCTGCTCCTATGGATCAGAACTCAGCTAGTCCTGATGGGACATGTCTGCAGTAGTGTACACTAGACATCTGTACTTATGCAGAGATAGTTGATGTGAAGAAAGGAATGCTAAAGCCAATTAACGGAAATAGGGAGGGAATCGATGAGAGAAAGAGAGAGATAGAGAAAGATAGATAGATAGGAAGGAAAATGATCAGGTTGCCATGTCTGTCAGTGTTCTCATTACTGTACTTTGTGGGCACACAGTCCAGTTAGCCTCTGAAGTACACCCTTCCTTCCTTGAAACAAGCATTGTTAATCCACTTGTTAATCGAGTGTGTTTCTGAGCTCATATCTGAAGTACTACTTTTCTCCTTGGGAAACTCAAAGCTTTGTTAGGAGATTGTAGAGATATCAGAAGAGTGGGGATTTTATTTTATAGGCATACTTGTAGCATATCCTAAATGTGTGTACACCAGCTCACAATGCAATGTCACATCATGGAATGAATAAGCCTACTGAATTAACATCATAGAAAACATTCACGTAATTGCAAAACTATCTTGCAGCTATGTTCTTCTTGATTCCGAGTTTTAAAATATGAACAGTGCATTCGGTCCGTTACAATACAAACCTCAAAATGATTAGTATAATTTATTCTTTTTACCTTTATTTTACTAGGCAAGTCAGTTAAGAACAAATTCTTATTTACAATGACGGCCTAGGAACAGTGGGTTAACTGCCTTGCACTCCTTGGACTAAAATAATACACAGGAGGAGATTCAAATAAGAAACCCTTTCAGGTTTTGAAGGAGGGAGATAATACGTGAGAGGGGCTGGTGGGGGCCGTCTTCTCATGGATGTCTTCCTCGTTTTCCTGACCGCCGCTGACGAGTGGGTTCTCTCACTCTTCTCCCCAGCAAACAGGAAACAGACAGACAGAAGTGAGAATAGGACGCCCCCTCTCCTCTCCCCTCTCCTCCCCCCTCTCCTCCCCCCTCTCCTCCCCCCTCTCCTCCCAGCCCTGTGGGCCGCTGCGAGGCAGTGCCATGGAGGCCTAGCGTAGTCCGGCTCCCCCGCTGTGCCTACAACTCTCATTTTCAGTTCAATTAATGAGCCATAAATAACCCAATGAAGGTGTCAACAGAGTGCAGTTTATCATGGCTTTCACCACTGCACTTCATGTGAAGTGAATGCTCATCCTGCAGCCAACCGCTCACCCAAAGAGACAACGTTGTAATACAAATATTTATTCAGTAGCCAAACACTCCAACCTCGAATTTATCTTGAGCAGTGTGATCTTCACAGGTGTGGCGATTTGACAAATGTGTAGGTAATCGTGGGCCTGCTCTTTTTGTTAGGGTATCACGGACAGACTGGCAATACATTTGGTTAAGAGCAAGAGACAACATACTCACTAGTCACTAGGCTCCTGTGGGGCAACCAAGGAGCCGGTGTTAAAGACACTTCTTTCTGTCTGGGACTACTCTGAGCCCGCGCTGCAGATCACAAAGGCAGCCATGGTCTCTCTCCAAAAAATTGGAACAGAAATAATGGGGAATTTCTGTTCAGTCCTATGGAGTTGGTCTAAGAAGCAGGAAGAATTGCTTTATCAGTGTGTCCCACAAATGTCACTTTGAGTCAACAACATGGAGGAAACATATACAGTACTGAATAATATACAGTAGCCTGTATAGAAGCAAGCTGAAACCAGAGGTAGTATGGTGTAGTGCTTCAGAGAAAATAGGAAAACTTGATGAATAATATATGACAGCTTGGGTTTTTGAATCCAACATTAAAAGTGATGACGTGACAAACTCAGCTCTGCTTCATCTTAGAACCCCAAATCAAAACCTAGGGCTTACAAGCAATGTTAAACAGCCTATCTTCACAGTGAGATCATTTGCAGGGAAAAGTAAGCAGTGGCTGCTGAACACATGTGAATACAAGCATTTTCAGCCTTGAAGCTAAGCCGGAACTTGAGTGCATATGAATCCTGCTAAACCAATTAATGGTTCCTGTTAACCTACTCATCTTCGGAGAGGATTGTCTTTCTAAATAATACAAGCAAACAGCCCACACACACACACACACACGCTTTGACAAAGACTAGCAGATTGGCACTTGAATCTGGGGGCTTTTTCTTACACATCACAAACACACTCTTCAACGCACAGATCTTACGTAGCATCACCAATACGGGAAACCTTTGTCTCTGTATCAAGTGAATCCCCCAATCTGAACGCCTCCGTGCGCCAGACACTTTGATGGTTTGTAATCCATTCTTGATTAAGTTCAGCAGAATATACAGTGGTTAGTGTATTCAGATGTAAAAGCACAATAACAGAGAACTAGGCTATATCAAAGTCATTACAATATTAACAGACTAACACCAAAGGGACATTACTATCTTACAAACAAACACAACATTTCTACTATTCCACAAGGCACCCTGCAATGATATACATTTCCACAAACCATAATCAGTCTGGGTTACAGACACGGCTAGAGAGCTGAGATAAATGCCATTTCCCCTTATCGTGCGCCAGGCACTGGCATGGCAAGAGCAGGCTTGTCAGTCAGTGGCAGACAGGCCTCACACCTTATCACAAGGGCACTCAGCGTCTCTGGAGCTAGTGTTGGGGCTTGGGCTTGTGGCTGGTGCTGGAGGGGGAAGAGGATGGGGCTGATGCTGATGCTGGAGCCCCCACCACTACTCTCTCCATCCTCTCCCTCCCACAAGACTGCTCCTCCAGCCAGCCTCCCTCGGAAATAAAATGTAATACTTCAGGTTGATAATGACGCTCTTCATTAAATAGTGATTCTGAATAAAATTTAATACTTCAGGTTGATAATGACGCTCTTCATTAAATAGTGATTCTGAATAAAATGTAATACTTCAGGTTGATAATGACGCTCTTCATTAAATAGTGATTCTGAATAAAATGTAATACTTCAGGTTGATAATGACGTTCTTCATTAAATAGTAAATAGACATTTTGGGCGGACATTTTGGGCGGACATTTTGAGTGGGTTTTGGGTGAGGGAGAGGCAGCGAGAACTAATTTTTTGACCATGGGATCAAGAAAACTGGTCAGACAGACAGACCGACAGACAGAGGGGCTGTTTACACACAACTACATTACAGTGGTTGCTGGTTTAAAAGTTGCAGCATACTGCAGCATAGCTTGAAAGATGCTGCGGTATGGAACAGCATAGTATTTTACAGTCGGCCATTTTTGCCGTTAATGCTCTTAATCCTTGTTGAAACCACCAGAGGGCGTCTTTGAGGGTGTGTTTATGAAGCTTGTTGGCGCTTGCTTACTTTCCCAAATAATCCTACAGATGTTCATGCAGGCCGTTTTGATTGCTATACACTACCTGAAAGAGCATAACTAGTTAATTAATGTTGTTGACATGAAGCAAATAAAGGTTAAATAAAACCATATCCTCAGCTACTATAACACAGAGAAATACATCTTAAAACATGCTTTTCTGTTATTTTAAAAGAAAATTGTCTTAGTTTCGTTTTTGTATGACTTTCCTAAACACAATATTTCTGGATGTCTTTGTGATTGTGTGTATTAAATGTATTTATTATACTGGCGGCTATTGGTCGGCTATTAACAGTAGATATGCTACTGTTAATATGCATACCGTACATCAGGCCTTCATGGCACAGTCGAAAGTGCGCTTGGCTTTGGGCCCAACGGTTGAGGGTTTGAAACCTGCTTCTTTACAATATTTATCTTCATGTTTTAAAACTGTTTGAAAATGTATATGTTTATTAAGCTTATTGTAACCGCAAATAATTGAACACACACAACATGAGCAGATTAACTCGGTCAAAACATTGTCAGCCTTTAAATGCTTTATGATCAGAATGTTTAAAGTGCGTCGGAGAGAAACAAACCCGTCAGTCCACATGCATGTTCCTTTAGGGTCGTTCTGCTCTGTGATACTGAGTATATGTTGACATTATAGTCATTTATCAGACGTCCTTATCCAGAGAGATATGAAGTTATGGTCACAACATGTTTTTAAAATGTCTCCAGCTGTCCATCACTACTGGAAATAAAAATAGTGGTACAATTATATCATTTAATTCGATGAAAAAAATTGCACATAGCGCTTTATGCATTTTTCATTAGGGTATATCTGGTCTTTTATTAATGAAAGCATAAAGATGTTGAACAAATACCAACATTTAGTTCTCCCGTGGAGCTTAGCCCTTCCAGGGTTGTGGGTTCAGTTCCCACGGGGGACGAAAATGTATGCACTCACTACTCTAAGTCGCTCTGGATAAGGGCGTCTGCTAAAATGTAAATGTATTTTTGTTTTAAAGTACTCAATCATCTCTACAGACCCAGCATGGCCCCTCCCCCTCTATGCTAGAACACAGAGGTGTGTCATTGAGATCACCATTCGTGGGTTAGAAGAACCATCCTCACATTTGTACGAAATGCCCCATCTCCCCTGGAGCTCTCCTGCAAGCCTGGAGGAAATGCCCCATCTCCCCTGGAGCTCTCCTGCAAGCCTGGAGGAAGTGTAAACACTGCTCCTAAATGCTTCACCATCACCCCTTCACAGTGTGCACGTTCTATCATGACAGAATCTCAACTCATTTGCGCTGCTCCCGGCTACGTCCTCTTCCTCCTAGTTACCTGTACTGACACTGCCTCGGTCCTCTGATCACCTCCTCTTCCTCCTAGTTACCTGTACTGACACTGCCTCGGTCCTCTGATCACCTCCTCTTCCTCCTCTAGTTACCTGTACTGACACTGCCTCGGACCTCTGATCACCTCCTCTTCCTCCTCTAGTTACCTGTACTGACACTGCCTCAGTCCTCTGATCAAGCAAATTTTTTATTTCACTCACTGCTTTTCTCTCATTGGCTAACTGAGATCGCCTATTTTTATTCACATACTGTAGGTATATTTTCTTTACGTGGATTCGTTGCGGGGTATATTTTCAAACAAGGAAGTGCTGCGAGGCATGTGAGGCATTTTAACCAATCAGGTTGCTGAAAAGGGCCTTTAAATGCCAGTAGCCAATCGGATGCCAGGAAATGACTCATAGTGTTCCAGCTCAGCTAACTTGCTAAATAGCGATTTTCGTAAATTAACTTTATGTAAAAAAAAATCACAATCGTTTGTCTCTACATTAACTAACATATTCCTCTCAATTGTACATTTTTTGCTTTACTCGTTATGACGTTATAATTACTTAGATTTGCTTCCACCGTAATGTTTTTGTCAGCCATCTTTGCTTTACAAAGTCACCAGCTATGTGTCCCTATAGCGTCAAATTCGTCATTGGAACCACTCGATATGATTGGTCATATAAAAACCTTGGGACCCAAATGCATAAAGAGTGCTCTAACTTCCCCCTGTGGTGGTCTGGAGTAATGAAGCCGTGACGCTGGGTACCTCTAAATCCCGCAGCAAAAGCTTACGACTTTTAAAGGAGGAACCACTGTATGTGTCAGAGTATAGGCCAGTGTTTTCCAACCCTGGTCCTCGAGTGCACCCAAGGTTGGAAAACACTGGTCTAGACTGATGATGATGTTGAGGAGCTGACTGCAGTGCTTCAATACAAGAAGTAGTAGGGATGAGGGCAGAGGATATTGTGGCCATTCTCACTTCAACTCTAAAGAAAGTCATTTGGTATACTGTAAATATTTGTCAGTCAAAATTCAAATTTCATCATATAGATGTCTTCCTGTATATCCAGATGGTCTGTTGTCATGGTTATCATCACTAAGAACTCTGTTCGAGCAGCTGGCTCAGTTTCTCTAGCTCAGTGTTCAACACCATAGTGCCCTCCAAGCTCACCAAGCTAAGGACCCTGGGACTGAACACTTCCCTCTGCAACTGGATCCTGAACTTCCTGGTGGGACACTCCCAGGTGGTAAGGGTAGGCAACAACACTTCCGCCATGCTGATCCTCAACACTGGGGCCCCTTGGGGGTGTGTACTTAGTCCCCTCCTGTACTCCCTGTTCACCCACGACTGCGTCAGATGATGGTAGTAGGCCTGATCACTGGCGACGATGAGACAGCCTATAGGGAGGAGGTCAGAGACCTGGCAGTGTGGTGCCAGGACAACAACCTCTCCCTCAGCGTTAGCTAGACAAGGGACTACAGGAAACGGGTCCACATTCCTCTGTGTCCACATCACTAAGGATCTATCATGGTCCAAACACACCAACATAGTCGTGAAGAGGGCATGACAATGTCTCTCCCCCCTCAGGAGGCTGAAAAGATTTGGCATGTCTACAGCTGCACAATTGACAGCATCTTGAATGGCTGCATCATCACTTGGTATGGCAACTGCTTGGCATCCGACCTCAAAGTGATACAAAGGGTGGTGCGTACGGCTCAGTATATCAATGGGGCAGAGCTCCCTGCCATCCAGGACCTCTATACCAAGCGGTCAGAGGAAGACCCTAAAAATTATCAAAGACTTCAGCCACCCAAGTCATGGTCTGTTCTCTCTGCAACGACACGGCAAGCGGTACCGGAGCACCAAGTCTGGAACCAACTAGACCCTGAACAGCTTCTACCCCCAAGCCATAAGACTGCTAAACAGTTAGTTAAATAGTTAACCAAATAGCTACCCAGACTATCTGCATTGACCCTTTTTGACCTTATTTAGACTCATCATATACGCTGCTGCTACTGTTTACTATCTGTTACTGTATGTACATATCCACCTCCATGACCTCGGTCCCTTGCACATGGACTGGTACCTCCTTGTATTTATCCAAGTTATCGTTACTCATTATGTATCTATTATTACTTTAATTAATACATGTTTTACTTTCCTGTTATTTATCTATGTTCTTTCTCTCTGCGTTGTTAGGAAGGACCTGTCAGTCAGCATTTCACTGTTAGTCCAAACCTGTTGTTTACCAAGCATGTGACAAATACAATTAAATATCATTAACAACTGTCCTTCAAAAATATATGTTTTTCTTGTCCTGAACGGCATGCATTCAGTTGTTGTTGTTTGAAAGGAAAATAGCTTCCTCTTCTTGCAGTTTCACTGAACTGTTGAATCAAATCACCATCAACAAGTAGGATTGTGGGGTGATGTTTTCTGGGTGAAAAAGAGACAGGGATTGTGTGTGGGGTTCTTGGCAGACGCGTTGTGGGGGTGAGACAATACGTGGGTGAGTACAGAAGCATTGGCAGCTCATGTTTGAGTCAGAGGAGCACATCCTCTTAAGCCTCTCTGAGTCACAGCAGAGCTCACAAAGAAGAGCTTCAGACATGGCTTTCTACTGAAAGACATCCTTTCCCACGTCAAAAGCATCATTTCAGAAACGTTGGGTTAAAACATGCATGAAATTAACGATTAATAGAATAATTGGGTGTTTATACTAGCAGTGATTAACATTTGGTGTGATGAGGAACATCAGTTACGATGAACAATCAAGTAACTTATAAGATACTTTTTCCACAAGCGATAGCAACACAGTCTCACACTTGTAGCTGGGAGGAGATGGATGACTTAACAAGATATACATTATATAACAGCGGGTAAACTCAATACACTCATTAGTTTCCTATGTTATTATTTTTCCCCAGGAGTAGCTTAGCTGATTGATGCCTCCCTCTTCCATCTCTTTGTTTTACCCAACAGAAACAGTGAGATAATTCACACTTGACTGCCACACTGGCACACAAAACAACACCACAGCGCTCACCCTAAAACTACACTGATCAAATTGAAAACTGGGTACAATATGATTTATAATATTAGGATGTACTTTGATGGACATAGTAAGTCCATGCTTTTTCTGTTTGTATTAATATTTATTTTTGAAATGTATCACACATATTATTTTAACTGCCACCCCATTGTGAAATTGACTGGGTAAGATAATAGTATACAAAGCTCTCGTTTGCCTATTTATTGAAAAACTGGAGCCATTCTTTTTAACGTTAACTCCAGTATGTCAGTGATCCAGACAGTTCACACAACATGCTGAGAGAGAGACAGAGAGCTCTACAGAGAGACAAACAGAATGGAGGAATGACTGTCAGCTCACTTCATGTAAGAGACTAGCTGAATGGATTACACAGTGATTTCCCATGGAAAGATGGAAATTCCAATGGATAGAATTTTAAAAATCACATACACTTTCACAGCTTCTTATAGGGTACAAATTTGTAGGCCGTCATTGTAAATAAGAATGTGTTCTTAACTGACTTGCCTAGTTAAATAAATGTTAAATACAAATAGTGTAAATAAAAATAAAAACAAATCACAACAAACTATGAAAATGTTTGCATGATTCACGTTGTGTTGTGTGTGAAACTTGCTAACGTCTAGTTACCGCGATGGGATAGCTCTCTAATGTAATGTCTCAGGAATGGTCAAATATGTACAGCAAAGCCTCAACATGCGACAACAGATTTAACTCCATCCAGTATGATAACTTGTTGTTTTATGTCAGTAACTATAGCTTTAGACTCCACCATTATGCTTCTCTTTCCAGTGGTGGGCCTCGTTCCATTCCATACAATGAAGTCATCATCTGCAATGATCCAAATGTGAATGGACAACACAACAACAGAGAGAAGCCGTTCATATCCTTCTGACCATATGTGCTGCCATTTCTCTTTACAGTCTTCATGAAACTCCAGCCTAACAGTCTATTACAGAGACAGAGCAACACAAAGCCCTGTCCAGGCAAGGGGCTGGGACATAATTCCTTTTCATTTCTCTCGGAGATATCTCCTTCATTATGTCTGATGGAGAGGAAGACTGCATCTCAAGCCAAACATCCAGGATGTTCCCGTACACTCTGAACCTCTCCACTCCATCTCCACTCTATACTGCTGTGGTAATGAGGAGCTCAGGAACCTCTCCAGTCCATCTCCACTCTATACTGCTGTGGTAATGAGGAGCTCAGGAACCTCTCCAGTCCATCTCCACTCTATACTGCTGTGGTAATGAGGAGCTCAGGAACCTCTCCACTCTATCTCCACTCTATACTGCTGTGGTAATGAGGAGCTCAGGAACCTCTCCAGTCCATCTCCACTCTATACTGCTGTGGTAATGAGGAGCTCAGGAACCTCTCCACTCTATCTCCACTCTATACTGCTGTGGTAATGAGGAGCTCAGGAACCTCTCCAGTCCATCTCCACTCTATACTGCTGTGGTAATGAGGAGCTCAGGAACCTCTCCACTCTATCTCCACTCTATACTGCTGTGGTAATGAGGAGCTCAGGAACCTCTCCACTCTATCTCCACTCTATACTGCTGTGGTAATGAGGAGCTCAGGAACATCTCCACTCTATCTCCACTCTATACTGCTGTGGTAATGAGGAGCTCAGGAACCTCTCCAGTCCATCTCCACTCTATACTGCTGTGGTAATGAGGAGCTCAGGAACCTCTCCACTCTATCTCCACTCTATACTGCTGTGGTAATGAGGAGCTCAGGAACCTCTCCACTCTATCTCCACTCTATACTGCTGTGGTAATGAGGAGCTCAGGAACCTCTCCAGTCCATCTCCACTCTATACTGCTGTGGTAATGAGGAGCTCAGGAACCTCTCCACTCTATCTCCACTCTATACTGCTGTGGTAATGAGGAGCTCAGGAACCTCTCCAGTCCATCTTCACTCTATACTGCTGTGGTAATGAGGAGCTCAGGAACCTCTCCAGTCCATCTCCACTCTATACTGCTGTGGTAATGAGGAGCTCAGGAACCTCTCCAGTCCATCTCCACTCTATACTGCTGTGGTAATGAGGAGCTCAGGAACCTCTCCAGTCCATCTCCACTCTATACTGCTGTGGTAATGAGGAGCTCAGGAACCTCTCCAGTCCATCTCCACTCTATACTGCTGTGGTAATGAGGAGCTCAGGAACCTCTCCAGTCCATCTCCACTCTATACTGCTGTGGTAATGAGGAGCTCAGGAACCTCTCCAGTCCATCTCCACTCTATACTGCTGTGGTAATGAGGAGCTCAGGAACCTCTCCACTCTATCTCCACTCTATACTGCTGTGGTAATGAGGAGTTCAGGAACCTCTCCACTCTATCTCCACTCTATACTGCTGTGGTAATGAGGAGCTCAGGAACCTCTCCAGTCCATCTCCACTCTATACTGCTGTGGTAATGAGGAGCTCAGGAACCTCTCCACTCTATCTCCACTCTATACTGCTGTGGTAATGAGGAGCTCAGGAACCTCTCCACTCTATCTCCACTCTATACTGCTGTGGTAATGAGGAGCTCAGGAACCTCTCCACTCTATCTCCACTCTATACTGCTGTGGTAATGAGGAGCTCAGGAACCTCTCCAGTCCATCTCCACTCTATACTGCTGTGGTAATGAGGAGCTCAGGAACCTCTCCACTCTATCTCCACTCTATACTGCTGTGGTAATGAGGAGCTCAGGAACCTCTCCACTCTATCTCCACTCTATACTGCTGTGGTAATGAGGAGCTCAGGAACCTCTCCAGTCCATCTCCACTCTATACTGCTGTGGTAATGAGGAGCTCAGGAACCTCTCCACTCTATCTCCACTCTATACTGCTGTGGTAATGAGGAGCTCAGGAACCTCTCCAGTCCATCTCCACTCTATACTGCTGTGGTAATGAGGAGCTCAGGAACCTCTCCAGTCCATCTCCACTCTATACTGCTGTGGTAATGAGGAGCTCAGGAACCTCTCCAGTCCATCTCCACTCTATACTGCTGTGGTAATGAGGAGCTCAGGAACCTCTCCAGTCCATCTCCACTCTATACTGCTGTGGTAATGAGGAGCTCAGGAACCTCTCCACTCTATCTCCACTCTATACTGCTGTGGTAATGAGGAGCTCAGGAACCTCTCCAGTCCATCTCCACTCTATACTGCTGTGGTAATGAGGAGCTCAGGAACCTCTCCAGTCCATCTCCACTCTATACTGCTGTGGTAATGAGGAGCTCAGGAGAGGCTGTTGCCAGGACCATAGAGTGGGAGAAAGTAGTAAGTAATTTGATGTTAGAAATATTTCAAACTGCAGCTAGTGCTGTATTGTGGAACTACCCAGTGAAGACAAATAAATCAGCTATAAATGATATAGAATGACAACAAACCGCCAATATGTAGGACATAATGTCCTTGAACAATTCCTAGAAATATCATCCACTATATTTCTAACAAGAGTTCCTCAGGGCCACAATACCATGTCTTACAAGACATGTTGTACAGTTGAATTTAAAATTCCAACCTGAATTTCACTTAATACATAAACTATAATTACCCTAAAGTAAAGGGTGTAAAAATTAGAATAAAAAAAATATTTAGAGAAATTATTGTATGTGTATACCATGTCTTACAAGACATGTTGTACAGTTGGCAGTCATTGGCAATTTCCTGTTTTACTATGGACAGCCCTCAGCTTTACTGAGTGTCAGGATGGTCTCCTCCAAAGATTTCCCTGTGATACGTACCATTTGACATTACACTTTCAGAGAAGACATTTGACGCCCAGTCTACCACCAGTGATCAATATCTCATCTGGGGAAATAAATTCCAGCTGTTTCTCCTTCGTCTTAGAGGAAATGTATAAGCACTGTGACAACACCGTGGAAGCATTAATCAAATAACCAAATAATGATTTGGGGGAGAAGAAAGGAAGCGGAACCGGCTCTGATATTCACTGTGACCTAGTGCGGTTGACATGATGCATCTTGCATCACATCTTGTTACTGCTGTGCTGTTGGGGAAACCTGAGTAGCGATCAGCTCCTCTCTTTGTCAGAAACCAAGGCGATGAATTGGATATCTAAGAAAAGATACAGTTCCCCTGTGTACATAGTGAATAATATGCTGTAACATGTATGGATGTCATACGCTTGTACTTTTGACCTTCCTCTATCTGACAGTAAAGAACAATTTTTCCATTTATTCTCAGCCCTTGTCTTTGCAATTACCGTGTTCCAATCTCGCCTTGTCCCTACAGTCACCCATAATACCCAGAAGGATCGGCAGTCTTTCTTCTGGTGTACCAATTACCGCCCCTATCCTTCTGAAACAAAAAGTTTGGTACAGGATATTAGAAAATGTCAAATTCAGGTTATATTTCACTTTAGTCCAAAGGTGACATGTTGCACTCTGGAAAAACTATCTTTACAGCTGCTGAATAATGAATGAACGCTGTGGTCCACCACTACTGGCTGGGCTAAAAGAGACAGTGTGCGTTGTTTACTGTCAGTAAAGTGTTTACATGACCAAATAATGAGCTGAGTCTATATCACAGAACGTTATATATCCGTATAATATTTATAAGCACTAACTGAATGTATTAACAAAAGGCTGTTTGTCACGTAAAAACTACTGTAAAGGTAAACAATTAGGAAGCAAGGAAATTCATGACATTATCAATGTTTCTTTAACTGGACTTTTCTGTTCTATATCATGGTATTATCTTAAAGAATAAGTGAAGTTCTTAGTAAATGTAGCCCTGCTCTCCCTGACTGATGTGCATGATCTGTGGGTTCTTATCACGGTCCTGCAGGACCGGCTAATCTACTCCCAGACATCCACCTGCATGCCTGGCATGCTTAGCTGGAGCTGATGGTGAACATTCTCCTGCATGGCAAAGCACTGTCATTCATCCACTGGCTTGCTTAATTAAAAGTTAGCTGACACCTCAGCTCCAACATAGGAGTTATTAAGCATGGATAATAAGTGAATTAAATATACACAGACACACAACTTTAATGTTGCAATAAAAGTTAAAATTAAGTTTAAAAAAAATCTACTTCTGTGTTTTTACGTGTCTGGTATATCTGGTATATCCATGTTTTGAACCACAGTGTAGCCTGGTAAATTTCTCTCAACCTTACGCCAACAGAACAATTAGCTTTCCAGTACCATATTCATTGGAGTAAATACACCAGCAATGGGGAACCAAAAGCACCACCAGTCTGCGTGCTGACACTTGACAACCAGTTAAGTTTCATCCGTCCAAGTCTCTGTGGCCAAATAGAAAAGTCTGGTGATGATGTAACAGCCTCTGAGTCTCAACATTCCGCTAGCCGTTTCCCGGTGATTCCATTATTTTCTCTTTTCCCTCCACATTTCATCTCAGTGTTTCTAAATACTGACAAAGCAGAGCGTCACAGATGACTTTGGTTAAAGTGTCATGTATCTAAAAATAGGTATTTTCCAAGACTCACACATCTATGCAAGGTCTCGTTTCAAATTAAAAGCATTGTTGATGAGATCACCTCTCGTGGTGAAACCCAAACCAGCTTGGAGGGGCACTGTTATTGTAGTCTTATGAAACTGAAAAAGCAGTCTTACAGAGATAATTTTAAGTCAGTGAGTGGTGAAATGGTTTTGCATACTTACTGTTTGTTCAGACGAGACCAGTACAGTCCAAGGAAGCAGAAGTTGCAATAGAAACAAAGGATGGACTGCAGTATTGTTGCTAGTCCAGGGTCTGGGTCTGGAATTAATATACTTCCATTGTTGGGGATTTAAGCTGCACTTACTCAGACCCAATATCCTGTTTTGGCTGCAACATAGTTTATTTAACCTTTAACCTTGAACCCAGCCATGCAATTTGTCAAGGAGAAAAAACAATATCCCAGTGGCCAACTACCAAGCCAGCTAACTAGGACAACATGGATGAAGTTGAAAAGGGAATGTGAGCTGAGCTACATCGGGTCTACCCCAGATAAGTTTACTCCAAAGTCAGGGTGGACAGATGGTGGTGGGGGTGTATTAGCGTCTCCATAACAACTGCCCTTATTATTAATCCCACTTTCTTTAAAGGAATGCGCAGAACACAATCCGGTTCATTACATTGACAATACACTGTCATTTTCAATTCAATGATGCCATCACATCTCACCATAGAACAAATACTTCCTATTACCTGACCTCTCCCAACAGGGCCACTCTGTAACATCACAGCTTGCACAATCAATTAGACTGGGGTAGAAAATGTCTTAAAGACGTCCCAGGGTGAAGAGACTCAAACATGACAGGAGAATTAAGCTTGTTACAGACAAATTTCAACTTAACTTAATTCTGCCTCACATTACCTCCATCCCTCCACCTCACTGACTGTGTTTTTCTCCCCCAACACAGAGGCAGGATTTACATATTGCAGGTAAACTGGGGAATATATAATGCAGATCCAATTAAACCTCTAGGGAGCTAATTAGTTCCAATTAAGTTTCTGCTTCACTTGTTGTGCTGGATTATTTAGTAAACACCAACAGAATGCATCAAACTTGGTCTTTTCTCTGAACTTACAAAACATACCACCCTGTTCCCATTGAAAAGTTGCCTAGTGTTTATTTTATAATATGAATTCATATTTTAGGGTCCTGCACTGTAGTGGGTTGTTGACATCAAAGATAATGAAACCCCACTAAAGGAACATCTGTGCATCCCCATTGTATTTAAATGCCATAACACTGTGATGGATGCCAAATGAACGGTGTCTTGTGTGGTTATTAGAGAAGGGTAACACAGACATTGTATCACCATGGCTTCCTGGTGAGTTAATTGCATGTTGACTTCATTAACCTTGATCCTCTGTATTAAGATCCTCCCACTTCTCCCTCATTATCCCATCTTACTTTAGATAAAAACAAGGTAAACAAATTATACAGTCGACAAACATAAGTAAACACAGACAAGGACACTATTCAACATTAGGCTTTGTTGTTCACAGAGTTCTGGACCATTAGTAACCAACGAAAGAGACAATCCCAGGTGTGTCCACTGGCTTCATCCTGCAATCACACATCAGAATTACTGTGTGTGTTGTATGTTACGCTGTCCTACACAACGTGTAAGTTACACTACACCTACAGTGACAATCATGGAGCTACAGATGTCCTGGCACTGACGGAACACACACACCACATACACACAAACCAACAGAGAGGGGGAAAGAACATAGATATACAGCCCTATACACAAACATATGCAGATGGATATACAGCCCTATACACAAACATATGCAGATGGATGTACAGCCCTATACACAAACATATGCAGATGGATATACAGCCCTATACACAAACATATGCAGATGGATATACAGCCCTATACACAAACATATGCAGATGGATGTACAGCCCTATACACAAACATATGCAGATGGATATACAGCCCTATACACAAACATATGCAGATGGATATACAGCCCTATACACAAACATATGCAGATGGATATACAGCCCTATACACAAACATATGCAGATGGATATACAGCCCTATACACAAACATATGCAGATGGATGTACAGCCCTATACACAAACATATGCAGATGGATATACAGCCCTATACACAAACATATGCAGATGGATGTACAGCCCTATACACAAACATATGCAGATGGATGTACAGCCCTATACACAAACATATGCAGATGGATATACAGCCCTATACACAAACATATGCAGATGGATGTACAGCCCTATACACAAACATATGCAGATGGATATACAGCCCTATACACAAACATATGCAGATGGATATACAGCCCTATACACAAACATATGCAGATGGATATACAGCCCTATACACAAACATATGCAGATGGATGTACAGCCCTATACACAAACATATGCAGATGGATATACAGCCCTATACACAAACATATGCAGATGGATATACAGCCCTATACACAAACATATGCAGATGGATATACAGCCCTATACACAAACATATGACAATGGAATGTGAATTGACGTCTTGTGCCCAGTTTGTTCATGTTCTAAGCATTACAGTGTATGTGCCATGTGCCTGGTTTGGCATTGAACAAAGCAAACCATTTGACTTTCTTGTTTTAGAAGTGCTTACATCTCATGATGGAGACGGAAATGGCACCTGCTGGGCAAGTTTACATGGTAATGTAGCCTATTACTGCTCCAGAACGGGCTGTCTATCAAAGTGAGATCTGAGAGGTTTCACACCTTGTCAGATTGACTAGCCTCTGCCTCTACTGAACAAGTTTGAGGGTTTTCCTGTAAAGTGATAGCACTATTTAGCTGTTCATTTCCTGGAAAAGGTGAACAGCTGACATGTGCTTATTACAGTAAGACAACTGTCATCATTAATCAGTGTAAGGTCATTGAAAAGGAATAGACATTTTAAGAGCTGCCATATACAGTATGTATGAAGGAATTGGCCACAGACAACGTCAGGATTAACACCAGCTTCCCCAATACCTTGAAATCATTCATTTGTTAGTTGTTAGTTGCAAATGCATCTGAATCCGTCTGAAGCCAGTAAGAAATAATCAAGCCATTGTTTATTACTGTACAGGTTTCATTGAGCATCATATAGTGCTCACAGTGTAATACTTAACCATCTACGCATGTCAACAGACGGATTCTCTCTCTCTGTCTTTCTCACTCGCTGTGTGTGTGTCTGTGTGTGTCTGTGTGTGTGTCTGTGTGTGTGTGTGTGTGTGTGTGTGTGTGTGTGTGTGTCTGTGTGTGTGTGTGTGTGTGTGTGTGTGTGTCTGTGTGTGTGTGTCTGTGTCTGTGTGTGTGTGTGTGTCTGTGTGTGTGTGTGTGTCTGTGTCTGTGTGTGTGTGTGTGTGTGTGTGTGTGTGTGTGTGTGTGTGTGTGTGTGTGTGTGTGTGTGTGTGTGTGTGTGTGTGTGTGTGTGTGTGTGTGTGTGTCTGTGTCTGTGTGTGTGTGTGTCTGTGTGTCTGTGTGTGTGTGTGTGTGTGTGTGTGTGTGTGTGTGTCTGTGTGTGTGTGTGTGTGTGTGTGTGTGTGTGTCTGTGTGTGTGTGTGTGTGTCTGTGTCTGTGTGTGTCTGTGTGTGTGTGTGTGTGTGTGTGTGTGTCTGTGTGTGTGTGTGTGTGTGTGTGTCTGTGTCTGTGTGTGTGTGTGCATACAATTTTCAATAAAATGGTATGTATGCATATTAACAAGAGTGCTGACAACAAAGATGCCCACAGGAAACTAGACTCTCATAATAAACTTCATTCTGCTACGGTCTGTGTCTGTGTCTGTGTCTGTGTCTGTGTCTGTGTCAGCACAACACCTCTGCATACGCTCTGTTAGAAACAGAAATATAATATGCACTCCAATGGAAAATGCATTCAGTCTAAAAGCCAGGCACAATACCAAATCAATTATAATTGTCCTCTAAATTTAAATGTCTTATATAACATAAAGTACAGTATATTATGCATACAGTGTGGTGTATTTTTTCTTCATAGTGATACAAAGCTACTTTCAAAGTTGCATTGATACATAGAAGTAATTATGTGGTTACTAACTCTAATGAAAGGTTGAAAAGCTACAGTAACACTGATCACATGAAAGGAAAGACTGCAACTGCAAGCCTATTGCAAAAAGGTTTCATCATCCAAACAAACTGAAATATGCTGTTCATACTAAGAAACCTTCCCCCACTTGAATAACAGATCCACACAATGCCCTGTCTGACACTAAGCACCTATTCAGTACCAAGCCACATCCATTCTCCAGCTGGATACAGTTGGGGTGTTTAGTGCTGTATGTAGCACGATCCTATAAGTGATATATGATCTTTCAGGTCAAATATAAATACATATATACGTACACACGCACCAGCAGAGAGAGACATGTAGAATACTTGATTCATGTTTTTGTGACTACAAAATATTAATCCGTCCGTTTACGTACAGTATAATTGCTAGAGTGAAATACAGGTGTTTTGCTAGAATATGGCAGCACAGGTAAAGAGACTAACATATAACATGTTGAGCACAACATCTGGCCATCCAGAGGAGCTGGAAAGAAGGAGTTTAACAAGGCTTTTTTTAAATGATGTGTTAGAGGCCCTTCTCCGTATTAAGAACCTGTTTCGTAAGGTAGTCAGGTCTGTAAATGGAGCAAGACAGTGACTGTGGAGAGGAAGAGCGGAGGTGAGTTTCTAAAACTTTATTTCCTATGGCTTGTGTTACTGTAACAGTATATTGTTTACATGGAGCTTACATGAGTAATACATCAAATTCTGCCATTGGAGAAAATCATACAAAGAGTTAAATATGCTCCAATACAACTAGATTCCCAGTAATACTGAGGACCTCCTGCCGTGAAGAGACCTAAAATATATCACAGGAAACAACACTGCCAGATTCCAAAGATGCTTATTTCCTATGAGTCAGTGCCAGGACAGACTCAGTCAGACAAACAGATAAAAACAATGGTAAAAACTCAACAAAAAGAGTGAGAAAAAATTGTGAAACTTTCATTGTTCTACACCTTCCCTCCGCACAGATGCGCAGCTGAGCCAGTACAGCTGGTTGGCTGACAAATCAGAAAAAATAGTCCAATTTGAGCTGGTCGTTAGCAGTTGGAGAGCCGCATTCCAGATAAATGAGCGTCTGCCTTAGGTATGGCAGCAGGTCTTCCTGAAGCATTCCTGGGAGACCGGTCCATACCACAGCAGCCCATTCGCCATGCCTTCGATCCGACAGTCCTGGCCCGACACTGCAGCAGAGGTGACCTTGCAGCTCCGCTCCTGCCAGCCGCCTTGTTTTTACACTCACGACCTAACCCCCCCAACCCCCCCCCCCCTTTTCTCTTGGTATCAATTTCCCTTTATGTGGTGGTTCATATATCATTAACTTCCTCGTTCTACAAATGTTTAGATTCAAAGACAGTGAGGGAGGGAAAGAGGGAGAGGGAGGGAGGGAGAGGGAGGGAGAGGGAGGGAGAGGGACGGAGAGGGAGGCAGGGAGAGGGAGGAGGAAGAGGGAGGGAGGAAGAGGGGGAAAGGGAGAAAAGAGAGAGGGTGACACACACTAAACTCCATCTGGTCTCATTCTAGGGTGGAGAGCACACTCCATTAAAAGTGTCTATGAGGGGTTTAGCTGAGTCAAACACTTACTCAGACGTTTTGACTCCTCTGACACTCCTCTTGTTGATGCTATAAAAAGTGTGTGTGTGTGTGTGTGTGTCAATTTCTTTTCTAAATACCCACTGTGATCTGTGGGACATCTGAAGCGTCTGCTAATTATATATATAGATTGTTTTATGTAACGAGTGACAAAACAAACAAACAGAGCTGTTTGATCCCACTAGTTTTCCAACGCCGCCGTGTTGGTTGGTGAAACCATGTGTTAAAGGCAGCATTTAGACTTCACCATATGCTGTACAGGAGACAGCTAGGAATCCGACAGGGTTCACATCAGTGTTCATAATTTTTAAAATGTAGTCTTGTTATTAGTCGCATCACATGTATTGCCTCATTATCCTACGCTGACCTCTAACATTAACATGACATTACTCATTACATCCTCTTCCCAACAGCAGAAACATGACCAACAGACTGTACACTCACCGGACAGTTTATTAAGAACATCAACGGTTCACCAAAATGGTTTGCTCCTACAGTGAGTCACGTGGCCATGGCTTGCTATATAAAGCAGACAGAAAGGCATCAAGGCATTCAGTTACTGTTCCATTGAACGTTAGAATGGGCGAAACCAGTGACCTTAGCAACTTTAAGCATGGTACGATCGTCGGTGCCAGGCACGCCGGATCCAGTATCTCAGAAACGCCAAACCAGGGGTTTTCACGCACAACAGTGTGTTGTGCGTGAAACACACACACAGACAAACAAAAACCATCCAGACAGCGGCCGTCCTGTGGGCGAAAACAGCTTGTTGATGAGAGAGATGGAAGGAGAATGTCAAGAATAGTGCCAGCTAACAGGCGGGCCAAACAGACAGATAACGGAGCAGTACAACACTGGTGTTCAGAACGGCTTCTCTTCGATCCTTGTCACGGATGGACTACTGCAGCAGACGACCACACCAGGATGGACTACTGCAGCAGACGACCACACCAGGATGGACTACTGCAGCAGACGACCACACCAGGATGGACTACTGCAGCAGACGACCACACCACTCCTTGTTTTACTAGTTTTGTTTTGCAAATATTTATAATTTACTTTTAAAAAAATGTAATTGTTGGTTAAGGGTTAAGGTCTAAATCTGTTGTATTCAGCGCCTGTGATTTGAGTGGTCTGCGCAGTCCCCAGACCTCAACCCAATAGAGCAGAGGTTCTTCAACTTTTTCAGCCTGAGACCCAAATGAGAAACTCTGTGTTTTCCTGGGACCCAAGCTGATGGAAACATGTACATATTGGTACATTTAAATGGCCTAAAACAAATGCAATATAGACAAAAACAAATAACAATGAAATGAAATATCCATATAAATAGCAATTAATGTTTATTTTTCCCCTTTAAAAACACTCTTACATTCTGTCTAGGTTAGAACTTCTGCTGTGAAAATACAATAAATAATTAAACTGATTGATTACATCACACAGATGTAGACCAGAAAACACACACACACACACACACACACACACACACACACACACACACACACACACACACACACACACACACACACACACACACACACACACACACACACACACACACACACACAGACACACACACACACACACACACACACACACAGTCCTAATGAGAGGTGTGTAGCTGGTTAAAGTTTTCAACAAGTATGTCTATTCTGGGCTCAGTTTTTGACAGTGCAACCCTGAGGTCAACCCTGAGGTCATGCTCAGCATTGAGTCTGTTTCTGTACTGTCACGGATCCCTCCGGTACTGTTACTCATTCCATGCACCAGTTCTGGAGGTCTATGTCACCGGCCTCTAGGCGTGACTGAACTGTCATTACACACACCTGGTTCCCATTCCATGATTAGTGATTGTAGAAGTGGGCCCTCTGTTACCCATTGTGCTGGTCCGTTATTGTTACAATGTCCGTTGGTCGTGTGAGTACCTGTTATTTTGGCTTTCGTTGCTGCTTGTATCGAGAATGTATGATTACGGGTCTCGTCCCGTGTTGTATCATAGTGCACTTGTCCTTTTAATGTATTTATTACGGGTCTCGCCCCGTGTATTTATTACGGGTCTCGCCCCGTGTATTTATTACGGGTCTCGCCCCGTGTATTTATTACGGGTCTCGCCCCGTGTATTTATTACGGGTCTCGCCCCGTGTATTTATTACGGGTCTCGCCCCGTGTATTTATTACGGGTCTCGCGCCGTGTATTTATTACGGGTCTCGCCCCGTGTATTTATTACGGGTCTCGCGCCGTGTATTTATTCCAGAATAAAAAAAGTATAACTTTTTTTTTAACAGCAACAGTTCCAACCTAGATTTGTTTTCAACAATTTCTACAGTAAGATGTACACTAGTCTTGATCATGTTTCAACTTCATCTGTACTGTAACTTAGGTAGCTAGCTTGTAGCTTGCTAGCTTTGGCTAACGTTAGCTAGGTATTAGCTGTGTACAAGGGGATCGTTTGAAAGAGAAACTCACATCTACTACTATGAGAGATGATACTCCCTTATTTCTGCTTATCAACACCTGTTAGAAAATGACAACAATGCCTTGCTAGCGGACTTACTTTTCCACTGTGGAAGCAGTGTTTCCTGAAGCATTCTGCCCTGTTCTGAAATAACTCCCTGTGTTTACCGTCCTGCTGGGGATGTTTGGTCAGGACCTGTCCTTTTAATTTGTTCGTTTTGAGAGACTCATTACTGAGCACTTCCCTGAACAAAACACACTGTATAATGCTCCTCGTTATACTGATTCAAGTATGTATTGTCCTAGATTTGTTATTGTATACCTGTTTTCCAACTTCGGCTCCTTGTAAAAAAGGCTCATCTTAGAGTTCTGCAACTGACACTGGTGTCTGATGAATTTATGACTCATTATTTTTGTCAATGAAATGAACACTGGTTGAAATGCCCTCGATGAACTTCCATAAGGCCTAATATGAACAAGCTGTAACACATTACTAAATCCATTAGTTTATGGTCTACAACGAGCTGTTCATTTCAGGTGAGGTTTTGGTTCATCTAGTACCTGCTCATGGCTCCTGGTTAGAATAACTGTGCTCCATCTCATTACACACTGCAGCCGCCCTTATTCCTCTTGCATATAAAATGGAGATTGATGATGATTCCATATGTGTTATTTCATAGTTTTGATGTCTTCACTATTATTCTACAATGTAGAAAATAGTACAAATAAAGAAAAACCCATGTTCTAAAACCTTTGACCGGTGGTATATATTCACAGTTCTTTCCTTCCCTAAACTAATACTCGCAGCAGCAGTCCTTTGCACGCATGTACCTGCATGAATTCATGACACAGAGCTAATTTGTACAGAATGTACTAAAATATAGTACGTTCAATTAAACATGCGTGGCAGCGCCGTAAAAAGTGTCCCCATTGTCTATGATGGCTTTTAGAATATTCTCAAACATTTAATGTAAACTAAAGAACAGAGACCAGAGACAGTGAGTCTGGAAAAGAGGAGGAGCAAAGAAATATATGTGTAAAAAGTCAATCCAAAGCTCCACTTGCTTACATTACTAACTAGAATGACCAGAACATTCTCCAATTTCAATCAACCTCTTTCTATATTTTTTCATAGGTGGGGGTTTTTACACCTTCTGTTAGGCAAACTCGTCTCTCTGCAGAGTAAATACAGGAGTGCTGCTATGAGAGAGAGGAAGGTAGCGGTAGGGGTTCTGAAAGCGAGGAAGGTATCAGGGGTAGGAGTGGGATCCACCTGTCACAGTGGGGAGAGGGGGATCCTGTGGGAGCTGCTCAGTCACCTCAACACCACAATAAGCATGTAGATCCTGTCAGATATGGATAGCTAAGCCTCCCCGGCCATCCCAACCAGTCCCTCCACTATCCTACAAATGAGCTGGTACTCTGTCCGACAGGCCTGTACAATAAATGAGGACGGCCCTTCATAGGGGAAATGCTGCTGCTCTCTCTCTCTCTCTCTCTCTCCCCATCTCTTTCTATCACTCTCTCTCTTCCTCCCTCTATTTTGTCTTGTGTGGAAAGCAGAGGAGCAGCAGTGCTAGCGGAGGGTGAAAGCATCTGGATCATGACCTTTCCTCAGGCACGCTGAGACAAATTAAAATCTGACATCTGAAGAAACAGAGGAGTCCTTCCAACCCACTCTGAGCACCGCTCCAGAGTTCTCCACTCACAACACAGGGGACAGGCTTCTACAACCGAACCCTTGGCCTAATTCTTGATTATATCAGTTAACTAAATCAACAGACACCATAGGTTAACTAATGCTATCTATTCTACAGTATTATGTCTACAACTAAGCAGACTCTTGCCATAGACAGTCGATTCCTCAATAAACCCTCTGTCCTCCTTGATTTCATTAGGACAACATTAGAGGGGCATGGAAATAGTAGAGGTCCATAAAAACAAATCTTCAGCCTGTCAGCACACTTCCAGTAATATTAAAATCCCCTTTGGATTGCATGATTAGTTTTGGGTCCAAGCCGTTTTAAGGAGCAACAACAGACTATCTAAGCAGCTAGACTAATTGTTTCCATTTCAAAGCCAATTAGAGGTCCTGAGGAAACTCTGACAGTTGGACACCACAGGACCATACATCCTCCATGAGCCCTGGAACTCAGCCTTCAACTGGAATCTGATACTAGGATCTGTTTCTGTTCCACTCTGTTATTTAGATTCATCTCTGTCATTACAACAGGAGCTTGATAGCAAGGATTTGCTTGACCAGATTGAGCTTTGATTCTTAAATAAGTCCTCTTTCACAGTGTGTAATTGCTGAGGAGGACCAAGAGACAGATAACTACTTAGATTACAAACAAGTGCTCAGTCTGGCTTGACTCAAGTATAATTAACAGTGATTTTCAGAGGAGGTGGTATCATTCATGATACCACTGAGGCATGATACCACTGAGGTGAGTAATCTACTGAGGCATGATACCACTGAGGTGAGTAATCTACTGAGGCATGATACCACTGAGGCATGATACCACTGAGGTGAGTAATCTACTGAGGCATGATACCACTGAGGTGAGTAATCTACTGAGGCATGATACCACTGAGGTGAGTAATCTACTGAGGCATGATACCACTGAGGTGAGTAATCTACTGAGGTGAGTAATCTACTGAGGTGAGTAATCTACTGAGGCATGATACCACTGAGGTGAGTAATCTACTGAGGTGAGTAATCTACTGAGGTGAGTAATCTACTGAGGTGAGTAATCTACTGAGGTGAGTAATCTACTGAGGTGGGTAATCTACTGAGGTGAGTAATCTACTGAGGTGAGTAATCTACTGAGGTGAGTAATCTACTGAGGTGAGTAATCTACTGAGGCATGATACCACTGAGGTGAGTAATCTACTGAGGTGAGTAATCTACTGAGGTGAGTAATCTACTGAGGTGAGTAATCTACTGAGGTGAGTAATCTACTGAGGTGAGTAATCTACTGAGTTCAATCTGAAAATGTCACAATCTATAACACCTTTACACTTGAATGCTTGCATTCCTGCTTTCCCTAAAACCTCTACATTTAAATATAATGGAGAAGTCCACATTTTGCACTTTGCATTCATGTGGACGTAGTTTACTACTGCCATTCATGTGGACACAGTTTACTACTGCCATTCATGTGGACGCAGTTTACTACTGCCATTCATGTGGACGTAGTTTACTACTGCCATTCATGTGGACACAGTTTACTACTGCCATTCATGTGGACGTAGTTTACTACTGCCATTCATGTGGACACAGTTTACTACTGCCATTCATGTGGACACAGTTTACTACTGCCATTGCAAAGCTAAAAGTGAACTGAAAGGAGAACAGTGCCTTCCTCTCACACCCTTGTCCCAAATACTGTCTGGTTAGACAGTTAGACTGTACACCACCACATTACACAACGTCCATTTTGGGTAACTTAGCTACAAGTCCAGTTTATTCACTAAAGGTGTATTGTACGTAGGTTATTGTAAGGTTTGTTAAAACTTCATGGGGATCCACACACAGCCCAACCCAGCCAGTCTCCCTCCCTGTGTATGAGAGCCAGCTCTCACCCATAGCTGAACACTGATGTGTCTGACTGATTGCCGTGTGTGTGATCTAATTTGAAAGGTGATCAATGTCTTTCCTCCACTTATTGCTTTCCCTATCTGATAAGGACCATGTCCAACGCACCCTGACATTGGTTATAGAAATGACTGCACCTCCCCTCTCTCCTTTTCTGATTCTGATGATCTGTGAATATGACAAAGTCTCTTAACATAGTGGCTGAACTATCCTCCCTGTCAGACAGCAGCCTAATTGTCAGAGACACAGCGTCAGCGGAAGCCAACGGATAGCGCTATCGACTATCGCACCACATCTAAATACCTGGCTATGAAAAGCCAAGTGACATTCACTCCTGATGTATTTACCTGTTGCAACCTCTACAACCACTATGATTATTATTTGACCCTGCTAGTCATCAATGAACATCTTGAGGAAAGAAACTGGCCTTAATGACCATGAATTGTTATAATCTTGACCTGCCACAGCCATCAGAGCCTGGTTCCTCTCTAGGTTTCTTCCTAGGGTTTAGCCATTCTAGGGAGTTTTTCCTAGCCACCGTGCTTCTACATCTGCATTGCTTGCTGTTTGGGGTTTTAGGCTGGGTTTCTGCATAGCACTTTGTGACATCAGCTGATGTAAAAAGGGCTTTATAAATACATTTGATTGATTGATTGATTGATTGACTGCCCAACAGCCAATATGATCGTCTGCCTGTGTGCATCTAACCTCTCAGAGAAAATAAGGTGTGCTCATTTCAGTTCCCTCGCAGACAGAAGCCTGAGAAAATTACCCTTATCATTATTACCTGTCAGAGACAAAAACCCAGGATTTAAGACTATTGCTTTGATCTGTGACTACTGGATAGACATGGTGTTTAATGGCATCATGTTGCCAGCCATAAAGCTGAAGGACTGAAACCCTGCTATTAGGCTGTATAAGAGCGAGAGAAGCCTAGCTGACTGGTGCTGGGCTGTGTTTTGTTCAGCATGGGTAATTATGGCTCTGCTGAGGGTTTCAGTCCTTCAGCTTTATGGCTGACAACATGACACATCAGCTCCTTCTTTGTTTAAGTGTCTAACAGGAGAGCCCACTCTGACACATCCAGGGCTCCTGAGCCCTATCAGCCACACACTTGACTGTGCTGAAGCAATATTGACTGAGCCAGAGAAATAAAAGATCAATGCCCCAAGCTGGCTCCACGTGGGCCTTAACGAGGTCATGGCCGTCCTAATTGAACCATTTTCGAATCAGTGCCTGTTTTTGTCAGATCAGGAACGGCTCTCCCAGTCTCAGCTGTGATTGGCTCTCCCAGTCTCAGCTGTGATTTGCTCTCCCAGTCAGCTCAGCTCAGCTCACAGTAGCTGGTAACAACCCCATACACCAGAAGGTCAATGTCATGTACAGTTGTTATATCATATCACGTGCAATATTTTAAGTAATTCTTGGACTGAACTTACGTAGTCATTCACTCAAGAATGCATATTAGTATCCTGTCAGTTGTATCTTTTTTCATTGCTTTTAGTAAATCGAATGTGCAATACGTGCATTTATCTGTAATTAAACCCGGTACTAAGGACTGTATTTTAAGGGAATCAGCTCACAGTTGCTGGTAACAACCTCATACACAAGAAGGTCATACAGTACAGCTTGGGTAGCATTCAGACTACAGTAAATATCCTGGAAATACCAAACCGGATGTATGATAAGACAAAACCTAAGTAGAAAAGATGACAGTGATTAAGAGCTGCTTTGTGATTCCATATACACTGTTCTGAATGTTGTTCACTTTCATCTGAAGTCTGCATTAAGCAGGGTGTTCATTGGTATAATTCTGCATGTAGATGATGTAGTAGGCAGGCAGCCGTGTTTACCAGGCAGGGAGGGAGGAGGAGCCTTGAACCAGGCTGCCTTAATAAGCCCTCAGTATATGCAGAGAAGGCCTTTATTAAACCAGTGGGTAATAGGTGGAAAAGGCTTTGGTGAAATGCGCCCCCTTTTCCAATGAGCCATTCATTAGTGGTGAAGGAGGTGAACGGCGGGTTCAAAAGCTCCGAACTCTTTATTAAACCATCCGAGTAGGACTGCAAACTGGTCTTAGACACACAATTATCCCTCCAAAACAGTCCACCGCACCACACCACACCAAACCGCCCGCCCTGCACAGTGGACCCTGCCTGGCTGGCTGCCGGGTGTCAGGGTGACATTGTCACCAGACCAGAGCAGAGCAGTACATACTTATGTCCAGGCCTTGCTAACATGGTGTCAGTGTCACCACTCACAGGCCATCAGTCATCTTCTTCACAGCGCTGCTTTGTGTTTCATAACCTAGCTAGCTGGCTACCCTCCTATTGTGCCATAACAGAGTGGTGTAATTAAAATAGAGGGTGTGAATAGCTTCCAGGAGAAGACTGCATGTCATCTAATTAGCATTAAATCAACGTTTTACAACATTTGCTTTTGTTTGTTATTTCTTTCATCTTCGGAGGGTTTGTTGTAAGAATTGTTCATGTCATTAATTTCACTTGAAGACATTAAATGAAGCAGAATTTTAAGCACTTGACTGACAGGATAACCGGATGGAAGGATGCTGTGCATGTTGGAGTTTTGTTGCAGTCTTTGAGGGGATTGTGTAATGTATAACATCAAAGAGGCATTGTTGCTGTTACACGGGTCAACCACTGCTGTTGATTATACTTCATGACAATATTGTCCAACACCTGACAAATAAACTAAGAATTGGTCTATAACTATTAAACCACTCCCCCCTTGTTGTGTGGTGGTGACCATGCTGTGTGGTGGTGACCATGTTGTGTGGTGGTGACCATGTTGTGTGGTGGTGACCATGCTGTGTGGTGGTGACCATGTTGTGTGGTGGTGACCATGTTGTGTGGTGGTGACCATGCTGTGTGGTGGTGACCATGCTGTGTGGTGGTGACCATGCTGTGTGGTGGTGACCATGTTGTGTGGTGGTGACCATGTTGTGTGGTGGTGACCATGTTGTGTGGTGGTGACCATGTTGTGTGGTGGTGACCATGTTGTGTGGTGGTGACCATGCTGTAGTTGTCAACATCTACCTCTTTTATTTACAGGACAGTAGATTTAGACAACCAATGTTGGGAAAACCACTAAAACCCTTCCATAACAAGTTGAAGTGGTTTCGTTCATGACTAGAATAGAAGAATGGTACAGAAACCGTTTTCCTTGGATGGCTTTGTTATCAGCTTTTCCACACAACCTGTAAAATACAACGGATGTGTTCTCTATTCAGCAAAAATGAAATTGCAAAAACTACAGCAAAATGATGTTTGAGGAAAGCAGACCTTGATGGTAAACTTCAGAGTGCTAGTCTGTGACAGGTGTGGCACGAGCAAAGACAAGACCAGAGTGGTAAAAAAACAGGAAGGAGGAGACAGGCTGCTCTGAGCTCAGTCTACTATCTCATACTCATGCAAACATGAATACACACCCAGTACACACACACATCCCACGCAGTACACACACACATCCCACGCAGTACACACACACATCCCACGCAGTACACACACACATCCCACGCAGTACACACACACATCACACCCAGTACACACACACATCCCACGCAGTACACACACACATCCCACGCAGTACACACACACATCACACGCAGTACACACACACATCCCACGCAGTACACACACACACATCACACCCAGTACACACACACACATCCCACGCAGTACACACACACATCCCAAGCAATACACACACACACATCCCACACAGTACACACACACATCCCACGCAATACACACACAAATCACACGCAGTACACACACACATCACACACACATCACATGCAGTACACACACATCACACACACATCACACACACATCACACACATCACACACACATCACACACATCACACACACATCACACACATCACACACACATCACACACATCACACACACATCACACAGACATCACACACATCACACACACATCACACAGACATCACACACATCACACACACATCCCACCAACTCCACTGTTAGCCCCTCATCTATTCCTTTATTTATCTATTGTCTTCCTGTGTATTACACTGATAACTGTTGTCTTCCTGTGTATTACACTGATAACTGTTGTCTTCCTGTGTATTACACTGATAACTGTTGTCTTCCTGTGTATTACACTGATAACTGTTGTCTTCCTGTGTATTACACTGATAACTGTTGTCTTCCTGTGTATTACACTGATAACTGGGAACAAGAGCAAAAGGAAGGAAGTAAGAAAACCACAGACATACAATAATTTACAGGCAGTCTATTTCCAGTCAGGGACAGCTATTTCCCTGTTACTGAATTAATCAAATCCAAAGGACATCATCTTCAAACTCAACATCCCCCTAAAGGCGAGCATCTCATTCCGTATGCAGCCGGGGAAACTTCACAACATCCTAAAAATACTGCTACTCCTGGAAGAGAGGTGCTCTACCAGTCTGAAGGGAAGCATGAGTAACTAGCAAGCTCATGGGAATAGACATTGTGATTAGATGCAAAAGCTCAGCTTTCATAAACAGCATTAGTTCTTGTTAGACATCCCACCCCTCCTACAGATGCAAGGCCTAGCTCTGTTTTGCCAAGCAGGGAAGGAAGGCATTGTGTGTGTTTTTTTCTCCCAGGCTCTCTCTCTCTCTCTCCTCCTATGTAAAACACAACTGGGCACATGGTGTTCCTGTTAAGCAGGTGTTTGTACTGGGTGTCCAGTCCATGTTTGCAGACTGGTTGCTGTCTTTGGTAACACAGAGCGAATGCAGCTCTCTGACCACAAACAAGGATTCATCCTGTTACCAACATCACATCAGCTGGGATCAGGTTTGCTCCTGGATAAACTTTACTGTAGAACTCTCCTGTGGTCACATATATACTTTACTGTAGAACTCTCCTGTGGTCACATATATACTTTACTGTAGAACTCTCCTTCTGGTCACATATATACTTTACTGGAAGTCCAAACAAATAAAAAATAAATAAAATAACTAAAAAGGGCAAATGCTTATTGGAAATGAATCCTGTAATGTTTGCAAATCAGTTGATTTGATATTATGAATGTTCGCTCAATATGAAATATTTAGACATTTAATGGGGGTGTCTACAGGGACTTTAATAGCCTAATTATGGGGCAGTTTTCCAGAACTTACTCCTGAACTGAAAAATACTTCCCAGCCACGAGTAGAGTATTCTTCCTTTGTTCTCTATACACCCGATGGCGAGTGAGGGCTGGAGTTGCCATGGATACAAACGATATGACACAACCTGTATTTCAATTTCAAAAGGTAATGGGAGCAGGCATTTAGCACCCTATCACTCACTGTCAGCACCAGTTATCAACACATCTGTCTTACTGTCAGTTAGTCTGACTTATTACGCTGTCGCTCCAATTCAAGAAAACAACCAATTTGAAAAACAAAAAGTCGTTCTCTGCATTTTCATTAGCCGAAAAGGAAGGGTCATGATTATACAGATTAATAACCCCACAGAAAGTTGGACTACACAATGTATACATCGTATCTGTTGTGTATCTACAGTTAAGTTAATAAACAAAACATGGGCTTGACCGTTCATAAATACTGCACTGTATCGCCACAGTGGTTCCATTTCCAGTGTAGTCTTATCATAAAGCTAATGCTTGCCTTCCATTGGATAGCACCCTGCAACTCTCAGACCCTGTGAATGGAGCCATTTTGTGTGCAGAGCTTTAGTCCAATTAAGTGTACAATATATTAAAGTCTGATTCTGTCCTACCATGGGGAGCCTGTGACATGATTGTGATTGGAAAAGACATTGAGAATCCAGATCAAAGCAATCTCTAGTGTTTTGTCCCCTAGCACAGTGTAGAGCAGGCCCCCACACACACACATAGCCTCTCCCCCTCTCCAACACATTCCTAGGCTGTAGAGTGTGGGTCTGTCTTTGACAGTGAGGGGCGGAGCAGGATGTAAGAACTGAATGGGAGCATGAGGTCCTTGTAGTGCCTTCTATCTGACCTTGCCTGTGACAGAGCAGTGCCATGGCTGGGGTAGTAGCTGTGGCTGTGGATTTGACTGTGACTGTGTGTGAAGGAACAGACAGCCCCCTGGCAGGCCCATTTCATTAGAGAGGGCTGAAAGCTGAGCATAACATGGTTGCAAGAATTTGGTCTCAGACAAATTTATATTTGCATTCCCGCCATCCTGTGAATGGCAGCCTCTGTTTAATTCCTTTCATATGACTAATCCAAATGAACCATGCCCACAAAATAAGATATTCAATTTCATTGGATGGCTGGTGATTCCACCAAATCTTTCCCTTTCCTTCGAAGTTTTCATACAATACCAATACATCTGAATGCCTAACTTCGACGTCCACAAAAATACAACTTTGTTTTGTGAAGCTCTTTGCACAAGACAATATCATATTTGCCGAGGCACAAGTGCTGATTTTGAATGTAGTATTGAAGTGGTTTAGTGGCTTAGAGAAAAGTAGGAAAAACTTGGGTTAATTAAACCAGATGCTCCATTGTGTAACTAACAGCAGCATTCTTACTCAAAGCCAACAGAGCAGAAATGACTGTAATATCAGAAGAATGATAGAATTATCTTAATGCGATAATTCATGCAGTTGTTTTTATGTCCAAAGACTTATCTCAGCAGTAGTTGGTTACGTTTCCATAACGATAAGCATGTGATGAAGGAGGAATTACAGTATTCTTCATTCAAATATGTGCTCTGTCTGTCCTCTGTCCTCTGTCCTCTGTCCTCTGTCCTCTGTCCTCTGTCCTCTGTCCTCTGTGCTCTGTGCTCTGTGCTCTGTGCTCTGTGCTCTGTGCTCTGTGCTCTGTGCTCTGTGCTCTGTGCTCTGTAATCTGTGCTCTGTGCTCTGTGCTCTGTGCTCTGTGCTCTGTGCTCTGTGCTCTGTGCTCTGTAATCTGTAATCTGTGCTCTGTACTCTACAGCTGAAATGTATTTATGTCTCGTGTATAACACTGCATGTTAAAAATAATCATAATAATTCACTCTAGCTATGTACAGCGAATGTACAGGAAACTGCTTAAATAAAGGAAACAGCAACATAAAGTGTCTTAATAGGCATTGGGCCACGACGAGAACAGAACAGCTTCAAAATTCTTATTTACAATGACGGCCTACCTACAGGGAGACCCATAGTAGTATGGCGCCCCTGGAGCAAATTAGGGTTAAGAGCCTTGCTCAAGGATACATCGACAGGTTTTCACCTTGTCGGCTCAGGGATTCAATCCAGCAACCTTTCGGTTACTGGCCCAACGCTCTAACCATTAGGGATGTGACACCATATGAAGAAAATGTTGCCTATTTCAGAAGAACAGAATAGCATACTCTGATTTATCCTTATGTTAGGTCTTGATCTGGCTATGCCATATGGCTGTGGGCTACACTAGTTAATTTAGCAGACACGATTTTCTTAGAATTCTGTGGCATTATTTTATATTATTTTATAGTATGAAGAAAAAATGTAACATAGCTGAATAAAATAGAAAGGATATTTTCTCTAAACTATTTGAGGGAGTGTTAACATGCTGCTGTTCTGTGTTGAGGTTAACAAAGAAACAGGTTCTCCTATATGCTTCATTTAGAGTTATTAATGTATCTTTAGTTGTGATACAAACGTTGGGCTTGATGTTTAGATGTTTAATACATTGTAAGGCTGCATGATGTGACTCTAATGATGATTTGAAAACATTTGCTTGAAAGGCCTGAGCTCAGCTTTGTTTTTTGCGCAGGCTGTACACACTTCATCAGTCTCTCATTCATAATTTGACAAGCATTTGATAATGCCTTGAATTTCCTGGCTGCATCCCCTTTGTGTGGCCTAAATAACACCTAAAAGCTCCAGAGTCTCCCATAAGTGTTCAATTGAGTTGAGATCTGGTGACTAAGACACACACACACACACACACACACACACACACACACACACACACACACACACACACACACACACACACACACACACACACACACACACACACTAATTTAAAAGTAAATGCCATGTTCTAACATCACTGACCAATAAAACCTGGAACTGTGTGCATGTTGTGGAATAAGAGGAGAGTGTTTTCAGCCGTGCTTTCAGACACTGGACTGGACTGTAGCGATAGAGGAGGCCCTTTTTTCTCCTCATAGAGGGCTGGCGCTGTCACAGAGGGAGTGCTACTACTCCTCAAAAAGGGACAGGGCCTTTAAGTCTGAAATTACCTCCTGTCAACAGCTCTACTTTCTCTCTCTAAGTCGTATATGTGATTCCCACAGGCTGCTGTTGATTTATGTGCTACAATGTGTTGGTGGGGCTCACGCACTAATTTCACTGCACTGTCTTTTCAACCTGTACCGCTTCCTGGAGGAATTGCCTGCTGTTGGAACCCTCTGCATACTCAATGACAACACTCAATAGGATGGTATCCTTCATATTAGCCTGTGTCAGTGACAGATAAAACCACCTCCATTTGAGTCTCTTTCTAAGAATAATCATACATTTTATATTGACTCTACTCTCAAATTGTGAAAGAGATAACCGAGAGAGCAAGGTGCTCAGCAGAGGCACATCAGGGTCTGGTACTCGTTGGGCTCGAACCACACAACACATCTCCAGTGTAGTCACACACACACACACAGACAGAGACAGAGACAGAGACAGAGACAGAGACAGAGAGAGAGAGAGAGAGAGAGAGGGGGGGGGGGGCTTATGAACATCTATCTTCATTGTGACGTGGTAAGGTCTGTTTGGGTTGAGGAGGATGGCCCATCCATGGGCCGGGCGCCAGGCTGAGGTGTGCCTTACTCTGAGAGGTGTGACTCAGTTTGTCAGTTTGGGTTCAAGTCAGGACATGCTCTCCAGCAGCTGGCTCTACAGGAGTTGTTGCGCAACAGCAGGGAAAAGAGAAAGAAGGTCCAAGCTCCTGTCCAATGGGGAGGCGCCCCAATCAAATACATGGCTGAAGATCAGTTCACCATGGACCGGACTTAATAGAACATCTCACAGGAACAATGAAGCAGGTACTACCGCCGTAGATGGAAATGTGAGACAGTAAGGTTCTCAAACTTCCCCAATTCTAATCCCTTGAGACAGCAGAAAAATCATACAGGAAATAACCAAGAAGGATGCATTTTAATAAATTGCCTTTGCAGGCAGAATATCTCATGTACAGTATGTTGACATTTAATGGACGATGATATCTTTAACTAGCCAACATTAACTCACCATATTTCATAGATGATACTGGTCTCAGCCAGTGAGTTGGTGCATTAGAGTAGCAGCAGCTGAAACCCATCTGCTCCAGCCAGAGAAAGATATAGCTGCCTTAATAAGTAGGCAAACTGTCATTGAGGATTAATGCTCTACCTTAAACCTGAGTTAATAAGAAATGGTCTGTTTACTTGTTCAAGGGAGAGGCCATTGATAACAGCCCTCAAAACCCATCCTCTAAGTGCTAAAAAGATACATTCTGGTTAAGTGGGGAACTGTCTGCTTTGTGGCCTCCTGTTCCCCAATCATTACTAACAAAACAATAGTTTTTATCCCATTTACTACTAGAAAAAGGTCAGATTACATGCAAATATGCAGTGCTTTGGACATGATGCTCCGAAGTGCGGGACAATGTCCCGTTGGTGAACCTCAAGCAAGGTTCAGACTTTAAATGGCACCAGAGGTGATGGCTGCCGTTTTACAGGCTCCTAACCAAATGTGCTATTTTGTGTGTTGTTTCTCATTGTTTGTAACTTATTCTGTACATAATGTTGCCGCTATCGTCTCTTATGACCGAAAAGAGCTTCTGGATATCAGAACAGCGATTACTCACCTCAAACCGGACAAAGCTTTTTTCTTTAATGAGTCTTACGCTGAGAATATACTGCTGCTCCAAGACCAGGCCCAAATCCCCATAATTAACATGAAGAGGAGACGAAGATACAGGGGCCGCAGATCCAGGTGTCTTGTGGGAATTAGTTGGCGAGTGGGTAACCCGCCTCTACCATCCTTCCTATTTTATTTTGAAAAAAATTTTTTTTAGGCAAGTCAATTGAGAACAAATTCGTATTGATAATGACGGCCTACCACGGACAAAGCTGTACGACGCTGGGACAATTGTGCGCCGGCCTATGGGTCTCCCAATTACGGCCGGATGTGATACAGCCTGTATTTGAACCAATCACTGGACAATATGCTGGATAAGCGCTGTTCGAGATTATCCTACCAACGGGACATACAATTTTTTTTATATCTTATGTTTCACCGAGTCGTGGCTGAACGACGACGTCGATACTATATGATTGGCTGAGTTTTCCATGCATCGGCATCGGCAAGACAAAACAGCTACCTCCGGTAAGACAAGGTGTGGTGGTCTGTGTCTATTTGTCAATAACAGCTGGTGCATGATCACGATCTCTAATATTAAGGAAGTCTTGAGGCTTTGCTCACCTGAGGTAGAGTACCTCGTGATAAGCTGTAGACCACACTATCTACCAAGAGAGTTTTCACCTGTCTATTTACCACCACAAACCGATGCTGGCACTAAGACCGCACTCAAAGAACTGTATAAGGCCATAAGCAAACAAGAAAATGTTTTTTTTCCAACCAGAAGCCTTGGATTACAGGCATGATTCGCACCGAGCAAAAGGCTAGAGCTGTCGCTTTCAAGGATCGGGACACTAATCAGGACGCTTATAAGAAATCCCGCTATGCCCTCAGACGAACCATCAAACTGGCAAAGCGTCAATACAGGACTAAGATTGAATTGTACAACACCGGCTCTGACGCTCAGGGATTGCAAACTATTACGGACTACAAAGTGAAACCCAGCCGTGAGCTGCCCACTGACGCAAGTCTACCAGACGTGATAAATGCCTTTTATGCTCGCTTCAAGGCAAGCAACACTGAAGCATGCATGAGAGCACCAGATGTTCCGGACAACTGTGTGATAACACTCTCCGTAGCCGATGTGAGTTAGACCTTTAACCAGGTCAGCATTCACAAGGATGCCAGGACATGTACTCAGAGCATGCCCTGACCAACTGGCAAGTGTTTTCACTAATATTTTCAACCTCTCCCTGACTGAGTCTGTAATGCCCACATGTTTCAAGCAGACCACCATAGTCCCTGTGCCCAAGAACACTAAGGTAACCTGCCTAAATGACTACCGCCCCGTAGCACTCACGTCTGTAGCCATGAAGTGCTTTGAAAGGCTGGTGATGGCTCACATCAACACCATCATCCCGGAAACCCTAGATGCACTCCAATTCGCAAACCGCCCCAACAGATCCACACATGACGCAATCTCAATTGCACTACACACTGCCCTTTCCAACCTGGACAAAAAGAATACCTATATGAGAATACTGTTCATTGACTACAGCTCAGTGTTCAACACCATAGTTCCCACAAAGCTCATCTTTAAGTTAAGGATCCTGGGACTAAACACCTCCCTCTGCAACTGGATCCTGGACTTCCTGACAGGCCGCCCCCAGGTGGTAAGGGTAGGAAAATAACACATCTGCCACGCTGATCCTCAACACTGGGGCTCCTCAGGTGTGCGTGCTTAGTCCCCTCCTGTACACCCTGTTCACCAACGACTGCGTGGCCACGCACGACTTCGACACCATAATTAAGTTTTCTGACAATACAATGGTGGTTGGCCTGATCACCGACAACAATGAGACAGCCTATAGGGAGGAGGTCAGAGAACTGGCAGTGTGGTGCCAGGAGCTGATCATGGACTACAGGAAAAGGAGGGCCGAACACACCCCATTCACATCAACGGGGCTGTACTGGAGCGGGCCTCAAGTTCCTTGGTGTCCACATCACCAACATGGTCCACATACACCAAGACAGTTGTGAAGAGGGCACGACAAAGCCTATTCTCCCTCAGAATACTGAAAAGATTTGGCATGGGTCCCCAGATCCTCAAAAAGTTATATCACTGCACCATCGAGAGCATCCTGACTGGTTGCATCACCGCCTGGTATGGCAACTGCTCAGCATCTTACCATAAGGCGTTACAGACGGTAGTGAGTACGGCCCAGAACATCACTGGGCCCAAGCTTTCTGCCATAGCCTTAATAGCTTCAACCCATAAGCCATAAGGCCGCTGAACAATTCATCAAATGGCCACCCGGAATATTTACATTGACTCCCCTCTGTTTTTACACTGCTGCTACTCGCTGTCTATTATATATGCATAGTCACTTTACCCTACATGTACATATTACTTTAGTTTATTTAGTAAATATTTTCTCAACTCTTATTTTCCTAAAAATGCTTTGTTGGTTAAGGGTTTTAGTAAGCACTTCACGGTAAGGTCTACGCCTGTTGTATTCAGTGCATGTGACAAATACAATTTCAATTGATTTGATTTGAAGATTGTAAAGGCTCTCACTTGGGGCCAAAGCCATGACACTTGTACTTTTCAGCTGGCATTTATTGTGAACTAACCCCTTCTCACAAAGCAACTGTTGTTGTTCACTGTCAGCCCTAGCTATGGAAACACAATCTTTACACACTAAACACTAGTTACAGTCGAAAAGCAGCATGTGTCCATCCATGCTGACATCAAACTGAAAATCTAAAACCTATGTGTAACATATTATACTATATCCGATCCAGTGCCCTGTTGACGACTTTTTAGAAAATCCCACCAAAGGTTTGCACAGAAAGCCGAGCACGGCTTCAATACTGGCGACATGCATGCCCTCTCAGCTGCTGATACCCCTGAGAAACCCCTGGGAAGGAGTCAAAGAAATGTTGTAAAGAAACCCCAGAGAAGGAGTCAAAGAAATGTTGTAAAGAAACCCCAGAGAAGGAGTCAAAAAAATGTCTTACTCGTCCCCCTCTCTCTGTGGTGCTCCTAGAGGGCTGCATTAGCCCACGGTGGGGATTTAACTAATGAGCCTCTCTCCACTGGGGGCATCCCAAGACAGGCTTTCTCCTACAATTGGTTCCAAAGGGTTTAAACAAGCTGGTCGCAGCACAGCTCTTATCTGATAATAGAACACAGAAAACTATCCATATAAACATACTGTATATTCCATATGATCTACCCTGTTGTTTGGTTCGGGTAACAACAGCAACAACAACAACATCATATCTGATGGTTTAATATTTGAGCTAAACAATAGTTCAGTGTTCTCTACTAAATAAAACAGTCAATTAAAAAGAGCATAAAGGATGTATAAAAATGAAAATATGATTTTATTGTTGAGGTGATTGCTCTAAAATTGCATTGTAATATGTCTAACATGCCAAAGCATCCCTCAAATAAAAATGTAAGATTTTCTCAGACTAACATTTATTTTGTAGCAAAATGGACTCCAATTCTTCAGGATACTTCCTGTAGCTCCCCTTTGCAGGTCCAAACATGCAAACAAAACCTGCTGTGATCCTTCCAATGTGTAGGCATAGGATTCTCCTGGCTGTTCTTGTAACACGTACTGTTGACAAAGAGTTTATCACCTAGCATTACTGCCAGGCTTTAAAGGTGTTTTTCCACATGAAAATGGTATTTATGACACAGAACCAAAGAGCAGGGTGTGGTATTTTACAAATCTCTCTCTCTTCCTAAATCTCCCTCGTTGTTATACCATGACATGACTGAGTGGTTTTCATGAGCACAGCTTGGATTACTGTAGCACTGACTGGCTAAACTCTTAGGAAAAAAGGTGCTATCTAGAACCTAAAAGGATTATTTGGCTATGCCCATAGGATAACCCTTTGAAGAACCCTTTCTCGTCCCATATTGAACTCTTTTGGTTCCAAGTAGAACCATTTTGGGTTTCATGTGAAACCCTATCAAAATAAAGTTTGTACATGGAACACATAAGGGTTCCACCTGGAACCAAAAGGGTTCTCCTATGAGGATAGCCGAATAACCTTTCAGGAATCCTTATTTCTTAGAGTGTATAGAGTTCACGTCAATATACCAACCATCCATGCCTTATGTTGAAAGAACATAGTTATCATCATTGACATGACTTCCCAAACACATTCATTATGTAATCAAGAGTGGAAATCCACCAATATGTGTTTAATCAAAGCTGTGACGCAAAAATGAATTCATCTGAGACAGCTTGTCATCGTTGAACAATTACTGTACAAGTCGGCCAAGTCTCTAAAAGTAACATGGGTGTGCCTCGACAAAGACGTCCGATTCAACTGGCTGTGTTTTCCTGACAACCATTCATAAATTAACCACTTGAACACCGAGTCACTCATACAGTACGTAGACTGGAGTTGTGTAGCTACTCCATTAAAAGGTGTGGTACTGTACCATTCAGCAAGAAGAGCATGGAGTTAGAGTCAGACTCCTTGAGAAGAGTGAGTCTAGCTTCAGTCAAAAGGCGTCTCCTCAACAAACACTTAACCCTTTCTCAAAATTATATTATTTTTTATTCTTGGAAATGCGTCCATGTGTTGTTCATTAGCGATGCTGAGAGGATGGCGTAAAATATCACCCTGAGATGCTAATTCTCAGAGGTCTATCTGCTGGCATAAATCATTAAGACAGATGCTCCTCTGAGATGCTCAGAAGATGTTCATATACATGTTGCACCAAAATGCATTTGATTTCACTTGCTCTTTGCTCCATCTTTATCAACATACATAATAAGCTGGGTTATGCTAAAACTTAACCCCTTGTTGTGATGAATTGCATCGTTCTCGGCTGGATCAGACACCAATGTGGTGTACTCGGTGATGGCTGATGTCTGATGACAAAATAGGACATTGTTTATTCAAATATGCACCATTAAACCTGAGATTGTTAAATAAACCAAGTTAATTCTGTACAGTTTGTGGTTAGGTGAGCTTACATCTGAGGCAGACTGAGTGATGCATGGAGGATCCATTTTGAGAGAGCCATTGTTCTCTTGCTAATCCAGGCTCAGCTCTGTAACCAACAAGCACACAGTAGGTTTCAATGCACCAAGAGAACCTATTCTCTCCAGCTCGGTCCTTTGTTTACTTTTTTCAACCAAATATCATCAACAGGCAGAGAAAGTAGGTCTGCGATTGAAATATGAGCTGTGTCTGAAGAAATGCATTGTGACTAGCCAATTAAATGGAGTTTTTCCTCCTCCTATCGGCAGGCTCTCGTCTGCTGCCAGGAGGCATACGAAGGCAACGCTGTGACTCCAGTGTCGTAGAGTACATCAAAGACAGGGGGCCTGTGAGAGGTCTGCTCTACCTTTGAACATGGAATGGGATTGGAGGAAGAGCAGGCTCTCTGCAGGCAAGGCTCAGGCTGATCAGAGGCTACCCAGCGCTCCTACTGCAGCAAACACAGCCACAGACTCTCATACTACAGCCACTTTCAAAAGCCCTGCCTACCCACCACTGTTAGCCAGCACACTGAGAGAGCACACGCTCCATGAGATAGGGCAACTCTCACAATGGAAAAAAGCTCCTGCTTCCACAGACAGTCTCCATAGAGACTCCATAGCATGGCATGCCAATGTGTGGAAACATGTCCAGTAGACCATCAATCAGACAAAGGTACAGCAAGAGTGGTGTCAGTCAAATTAGACTGCATTTACAGCAGACGCCTCATGCACACCTGTGTGGCTGCATTGGTGTGCAGAGATAAAGCCAGCTAGCTCGGACCTGATAAAGCCAGCTAGCTCGGACCTGTGTGGCTGCATTGGTGTGCAGAGATAAAGCCAGCTAGCTCTGACCTGATAAAGCCAGCTAGCTCTGACCTGTGTGGCTGCATTGTTGTGCAGAGATAAAGCCAGCTAGCTCGGACCTGATAAAGCCAGCTAGCTCGGACTTGTGTGGCTGCATTGGTGTGCAGAGATAAAGCCAGCTAGCTCTGACCTGTGTGGCTGCATTGGTGTGCAGAGATAAAGCCAGCTAGCTCTGACCTGATAAAGCCAGCTAGCTCTGACCTGTGTGGCTGCATTGGTGTGCAGAGATAAAGCCAGCTAGCTCTGACCTGATAAAGCCAGCTAGCTCTGACCTGTGTGGCTGCATTGGTGTGCAGAGATAAAGCCAGCTAGCTCTGACCTGATAAAGCCAGCTAGCTCTGACCTGTGTGGCTGCATTGGTGTGCAGAGATAAAGCCAGCTAGCTCTGACCTGATAAAGCCAGCTAGCTCTGACCTGTGTGGCTGCATTGGTGTGCAGAGATAAAGCCAGCTAGCTCTGACCTGTGTGGCTGCATTGGTGTGCAGAGATAAAGCCAGCTAGCTCTGACCTGTGTGGCTGCATTGGTGTGCAGAGATAAAGCCAGCTAGCTCTGACCTGATAAAGCCAGCTAGCTCTGACCTGTGTGGCTACATTGGTGTGCAGAGATAAAGCCAGCTAGCTCTGACCTGATAAAGCCAGCTAGCTCTGACCTGATAAAGCCAGCTAGCCTGACCTCTGACCTGTGCCCAAAGCTTCACTCAATTAAAACTAGTTTAGTTTTTTTTCTTCTCTTTCTTCCACACAAAATATTAATGACATTAATTATAATTCACAGTCTCCCAGTGAATTGTTCAGCAGTGGAGGATTTGACAGGCAAGGGCCCAGCTGAAGCCTGGGAGATGAACACAGGATTGGTGTGTTGGGGGTGGGGGGGGGAGTCTAATGCGTTTGTACTGTCATTGGACTGTGAAGCCCAGATGGGACCCCCATTCGTTGCCTGCTTTTATTTAATCTTCAAGTAAATGTACACTCACCTGCCAGTTTATTAGATACACGAGTACTGGGTCGGACCCCCCCTTTGCCTCCAGAACACCCTGAATTCTTCAAGGCACATGAATACAATGTGTTGGAAACGTTCCACAGGGATGTTGGTCCATGCTGACGCCATGGCATCACGCAGTTGCTGCAGATTGGACTGCGGTACATTCATGCTGCAAACAGCTCGTTCCATCTCATCTGGGGAATGTGCATGCCACTCAAGTAAACTGAACTCACTATCATGTTCCAGGCAGTTTTTCCACTCTTCAATTGTCCAGTGTTGGTGATCGCGTGCCCACTGGAGACGCTTCTTCTTGTTTTTAGCTGAAAGGAGTGGAACCCGGTGTGGTCGTCTGCTGCAGTAGTCCATCCGTGACAGGGATCGAAGAGAAGCCGTTCTGAACACCAGTGTTGTACTGCTCCGTTATCTGTCGGTTTGGCCCGCCTGTTAGCTGGCACTATTCTTGACATTCTCCTTCCATCTCTCTCATCAACAAGCTGTTTTCACCGACAGGACGGCCGCTGTCTGGATGTTTTTTATTTGTCACACCATTATCGGTAAACCCTAGACATTTTCACCGTTGTGCGTGAAAAGCCCTGGTTTGGCGTTTCTGAGATACTGGATCCGGCGTGCCTGGCACCGACGATCATACCATGCTTAAAGTTGCTAAGGTTACTGGTTTCGCCCATTCTAACGTTCAATGGAACAGTAACTGAATGCCTTGATGCCTGTCGGCCTGCTTTATATAGCAAGCCATGGCCACGTGACTCACTGTCTGTAGGAGCAAACCATTTTGGTGAACAGGGTGGTGTACCTAATAAACTGAATATATATTTAAACGATCAATTTGGTTTGATGGTGTTTCTACACTCATTTATAAATATAAACTGGTTTCACCATGTTTTATAGCCAGTGGCAAAGAAGAATATAAAATTATTGAGCAGATTTTTTTTTTATCTAGAAGATTATCTGACAAAAAAGAATGTGGGTGAGACAGTTTGTTTCCACAGACGATAATCAGTAAACCAGAGAGAGACAAAACATGAGCTGGCAAATTGCTTCCTTCGTAATCTCTCAACTCCTTACATCTGTGTAACAAATGCAGTGTGGATTCCCCATCTTAAAATAAAAGGGCCATATTCTGGCTGCATCCATACAATTTAACTGTTATGTTAAGGTGCCTTTACTAAACCAGCGAGTGGAATCAGCAAGGGGTCCTACGGGGCGGCAAGACACACACACACCATCTACTACCACACACCATCTACTACCACACACCATCTACTACCACACACCATCTACTACCACACACCATCTACTACCACACACCATCTACCACACACACACCATCTACTACCACACACCATCTACCACACACACACCATCTACTACCACACACCATCTACTACCACACACCATCTACTACCACACACCATCTACTACCACACACACACCATCTACTACCACACACCATCTACCACACACACACCATCTACTACCACACACCATCTACTACCACACACCATCTACTACCACACACCATCTACTACCACACACCATCTACTACCACACACACACCATCTACTACCACACACACACCATCTACTACCACACACACACCATCTACTACCACACACACACCATCTACTACCACACACACACCATCTACTACCACACACACACCATCTACTACCACACACAATCTACTACCACACACACACCATCTACTACCACACACCATCTACTACCACACACCATCTACTACCACACACCATCTACTACCACACACAATCTACGACCACACACCATCTACTACCACACACCATCTACTACCACACACCATCTACTACCACACACACACCATCTACTACCACACACACACCATCTACTACCACACACCATCTACCACACACACACCATCTACTACCACACACCATCTACTACCACACACCATCTACCACACACCATCTACCACACACACACCATCTACTACCACACACCATCTACCACACACACACCATCTACTACCACACACACCATCTACTACCACACACCATCTACCACACACACACATCTACTACACACACACATCTACTACCACACACCATCTACCACACACACACCATCTACCACACACACACACACCATCTACTACCACACACCATCTACTACCACACACCATCTACTACCACACACCATCTACTACCACACACACACCATCTACTACCACACACACACCATCTACTACCACACACCATCTACCACACACACACCATCTACTACCACACACCATCTACTACCACACACCATCTACCACACACCATCTACCACACACACACCATCTACTACCACACACCATCTACCACACACACACCATCTACTACCACACACACCATCTACCACACACACCATCTACTACCACACACCATCTACTACCACACACCATCTACCACACACCATCTACCACACACACACCATCTACTACCACACACCATCTACCACACACACACCATCTACCACACACACACACACACCATCTACTACCACACACCATCTACTACCACACACCATCTACTACCACACACCATCTACTACCCGACACCATCTACCACACACACACCATCTACCACACACACACCATCTACTACCACACACACACCATCTACTACCACACACACACACACCATCTACTACCACACACACACCATCTACTACCACACACACACACACCATCTACTACCACACACACACCATCTACTACCACACACACACACACCATCTACTACCACACACACACCATATACTACCACACACACACCATCTACTACCACACACACACCATCTACTACCACACACACACACACCATCTACTACCACACACACACACACCATCTACTACCACACACACACACACCATCTACTACCACACACACACCATCTACTACCACACACACACCATCTACTACCACACACACACACACACACACCATCTACTACCACACACACACACACACCATCTACTACCACACACACACCATCTACTACCACACACACACCATCTACTACCACACACACACACACACACCATCTACTACCACACACACACCATCTACTACCACACACACACCATCTACTACCACACACACACACACACACACAATCTACTACCACACACACACCATCTACTACCACACACACACACACACCATCTACTACCACACACACACACACACCATCTACTACCACACACACACCATCTACTACCACACACACACCATCTACTACCACACACACCATCTACTACCACACACACACCATCTACTACCACACACACACACACACACACCATCTACTACCACACACACACCATCTACTACCACACACACACCATCTACTACCACACACACCATCTACTACCACACACACACCATCTACTACCACACACCATCTACTACCACACACACACCATCTACTACCACACACACCAGCTACTACCACACACACACACCATCTACTACCACACACACACACACCATCTACTACCACACACACACACACCATCTACTACCACACACACACACACACCATCTACTACCACACACACACCATCTACTACCACACACACACCATCTACTACCACACACACACCATCTACTACCACACACACCATCTACTACCACACACACACACCATCTACTACCACACACACACCATCTACTACCACACACACACCATCTACTACCACACACACCATCTACTACCACACACACACACCATCTACTACCACACACACACCATCTACTACCACACACACACACCATCTACTACCACACACACCATCTACTACCACACACACACACCATCTACTACCACACACACACCATCTACTACCACACACACACACCATCTACTACCACACACACACCATCTACTACCACACACACACACCATCTACTACCACACACACCATCTACTACCACACACACACACACACCATCTACTACCACACACACACCATCTAATACCACACACACCATCTACTACCACACACACACCATCTACTACCACACACACACACACACACACCATCTACTACCACACACACACCATCTACTACCACACACACACACACCATCTACTACCACACACACACACACCATCTACTACCACACACACACCATCTACTACCACACACACACCATCTACTACCACACACACACCATCTACTACCACACACACCATCTACTACCACACACACACACCATCTACTACCACACACACACCATCTACTACCACACACACACACCATCTACTACCACACACACCATCTACTACCACACACACACACCATCTACTACCACACACACACCATCTACTACCACACACACACCATCTACTACCACACACACCATCTACTACCACACACACACACACACACCATCTACTACCACACACACACCATCTACTACCACACACACACACCATCTACTACCACACACACCATCTACTACCACACACACACACACACCATCTACTACCACACACACACCATCTAATACCACACACACCATCTACTACCACACACACACCATCTACTACCACACACACACACACACACACCATCTACTACCACACACACACCATCTACTACCACACACACACACACCATCTACTACCACACACACACACACCATCTACTACCACACACACACCATCTACTACCACACACACACCATCTACTACCACACACACACCATCTACTACCACACACACCATCTACTACCACACACACACACCATCTACTACCACACACACACCATCTACTACCACACACACACACCATCTACTACCACACACACCATCTACTACCACACACACACACACCATCTACTACCACACACACACCATCTACTACCACACACACACACCATCTACTACCACACACACCATCTACTACCACACACACACACCATCTACTACCACACACACACCATCTACTACCACACACACACACCATCTACTACCACACACACACCATCTACTACCACACACACACACCATCTACTACCACACACACCATCTACTACCACACACACACACACACCATCTACTACCACACACACACCATCTACTACCACACACACCATCTACTACCACACACACACCATCTACTACCACACACACACACACACACACACCATCTACTACCACACACACACCATCTACTACCACACACCATCTACTACCACACACACACACCATCTACTACCACACACACCATCTACTACCACACACACCATCTACTACCACACACACACCATCTACTACCACACACCATCTACTACCACACACACACACCATCTACTACCACACACACACACACCATCTACTACCACACACACACCATCTACTACCACACACACACACCATCTACTACCACACACACACCATCTACTACCACACACACACCATCTACTACCACACACACCATCTACTACCACACACACACACACACACCATCTACTACCACACACACACCATCTACTACCACACACACACCATCTACTACCACACACACACCATCTACTACCACACACCATCTACTACCACACACACACCATCTACTACCACACACCATCTACTACCACACACCATCTACTACCACACACACACACACACCATCTACTACCACACACCATCTACTACCACACACACACACACACACCATCTACTACCACACACACACACACCATCTACTACCACACACCATCTACTACCACACACCATCTACTACCACACACACACCAGCTACTACCACACACACACACCATCTACTACCACACACACACACACACCATCTACTACCACACACACACACACCATCTACTACCACACACACACCATCTACTACCACACACACACCATCTACTACCACACACACCATCTACTACCACACACACACACACACACACACCATCTACTACCACACACACACCATCTACTACCACACACACACAGGGTTCACCACCACAGACGAACCATCCCTGACACACACGTATGACTGGGCACATTTACTTTCAGAGATTCCAGTAACTCAACACAGATATAATTTTAGGAGCATTAATTTGTATGATTTAGTTATTTAGCTATTTTGTTTATAACTAAATAGCACCATTTATTGTTTATCAAAACACACAATTATTACAACTGATCACAGATAAAGGAAGTGTCATTAGTACCGACTCCTATAGTTCCCAAGAAGGCTTGCCAGATTGAGGAAACCGAGAAGGATTCCAAGCCCTTCAATGTGCAAGCCACAAAAACATACTAATGCCAGAGACAAAGCAGCTGGCTGACAGGGTTTGATATGGGGGTTGTTACGAGTCAGGGAGGGAGAGCCGGATGCTTCAGAGCTCTAATCCCACCTGCCTATCTCATGCACTGGGGGAGAGCAGAGCCAGGCTGGCCTCAGGCCTCAGGAAGCTCAATATCTGCATCTGCTCGACCACATCTCGGCCCCCTTCATGAGCAGTGGAGCCTCCGTGGCAGTAGTGTGCCGGGGCCGGGCCGGGGGAGAGCAGGATTAAACCAGCCTCTCCAGGCATGCTTCACATGCAGAAGCGCTCCACTGAAATATTCTTAAGGCATGGAGACTGACCCCAGCCTCTGATCCACAGACTGAGACAGAACCCCTGCCTGCTCTCTGAACAGGGGTGTCTGTGACGAGGTGACCGCCAGGGGCACTGGGGCAATGTCGCTCTGGCTGGTCTACTTCTAGGGGGTTGAAGGTAGGTGGCCATTCTGAGGTCTTGGAGGGGGATTGTGGAGGTGAAGGCAGCCAGGCAGGCAGGGTTTCCTTTGACATGCAGTGTTTGTTCCTCAGTGGCGAAAAGAGGGCTGTTTGTGCCTGTGGAAAAGTAATCATAGAGTTGGTGTTTGTATTGGAGAGCAGCTGGGCCGGACTACATTGCAGCAGTACAACAGTGGACAAGTGATACAGTACAGTAGGCAATGGGCAATTCCATGGTAACGGAGACGCACATTAAAATGTATGCCAAATAAAAACCATTGATTTCAACATTGAACAAACCATACAAATCCATGAACAATGACTAGTTTGAACAATTTACACAGTAAAAAAAACTACATTGACTAGAAAAACTATGCAGATGCAAAGTTTGGTAAGAGATGGTAAAATCTCCCTCAGCTTTATTCTGTAACCAAACATATCTGAACAGTTCTTCCTGTAAATGTGTTTTTGTCAACTTTTCTGTAGAAATTGTTAAAAGTAGTCATTGTGCATAGAGTTCTGTGGTTTGTAAAACTTCAAAATCAATGTCTTCTCAGCATAATTCCGTTACCATGGAATTCCCCCTACTGCTAATGTTGGAAATATTTTGGGTTGAGCATAGAAGGATGTTTCGATAGCTAGGGTTCCCATGTGCCATGTTAGTATAACACCTGGCAGCTACACCAATCATTAGTTGTTTACCACAGCTATCCCTCCATGACACAGGAAGTGGGATTCTCAGAAGCTTTTCATTTCACACCTAATACCGTCTGGGTTCTCATTGATTTGATTGAGCAGAATTTACCTGAACATGTGAATAAACATGCCAGACTTGGGCCATTATGGCATGACTTATAGACTAAAGAAAACTGCTGAAATCCCCCTTCACAGCAGCGTTGACTGTGTGTCTGCCATCATCACCATCATCATCATATTAAGGGGAAACAAAGAAGACAAGTCTGAGCTCAGCCATAAACACCTTTAAGAGAAAAAGCCAACAACAATGTAACAGTTCTATCTGGAGGTTAAACGTAGGAGAGATACACGTTCATATTATGACTATATTATGCCGAACTCAATAGTTTGCAATCATTTCGCATTTGTATGTGGATTCCTTTGTTAGAGTGCGTGGCTTGTATTCTTGTGTAAATAAGTTGCTGCACAGTTGACAGGCAGACTGATTCACTGTCTGGCCAGAGGCAGCCTCAGTGGCTCAGAGAAGAGTGAGGCAGAGGCTAGGCCAGGGAGAGTGAGCTGAGACATGGCCACAGCCTCTCCAATACCTTTGAACCACTGCTCCCCTTGAAGATCCCAGCACTGCACAGACAGAGAAGGGCTCTGTTAATGTGAGCACTGCACTTCCAGAGGCAATCCATCTAAGACACCAATTACTCCGTTTTTTTCTCTAATTAAAGCCCTTCAGTCTGAATATGTTATTGCACTTTGGATTCTGAAATGAAGACAACATGCTCCAGTGTTTCCCCTGGGATTTTTTTCAGCAGAAGTGGCAAGGGAAGTGGTGGAACAGTGGGCCACCACTGCTAAATGAATACAGGGGAAACACTGTTTCAAAAGCAGTGCAGCGATGTTGCTTGCTCTTCAAGGGATGAGTGGTGGTAATAGCAGCTTGGCTGCAGTGCTTCTCAGGCTTTGGTTGGACCACCAGGAAGTGATAATCCTTATTTTGTTACAATGCTAGTGGTAAACTTGGCATTGAACCACAGGATGGACGGGAGAAAAAACCTCTGGAGTGTCAAGACTGTTGAGAATTACCTATCACTTGTTGAGAATTATTACTATTTAGTTAAGCTGAAAATTACACATGGGCAAGCATGTGCATTAAATTATTATCATTATATTAATGTACAGTATGTGCATTACTGATTCAGTAGTTTTATACTACTTGGTAATATGATATTTACTTCAGGGAAGGTGAAAGACTGTGTGTAATATTCTATCTATCTACATGCCTTGGTTGACATGTAGGAAAGCCAATATATAACTGAAATCAGAAGACGATATGGAAGGTTGACTAGGAGAGATACATCAGGATGATTCAAGATTCTTGAAAATCAGAGCGCTGACTTGAATATCCCTGCATGTCTAGAGCAGACAGAGATGAGTCCATGATATCTTTAGTGCTCTGGTGTGGGTCACACTGAGATCTCCACAACTCCACATCCAAAAACAACCACTACACTCTCATTAGGCTCCCCATGTTGGAGAACATGAATAATGCAGTACACTCAGAACACTGGCCAGCGTCTGTACATTCACCACTGTGTTTGATCTTGTCAAGTTTATCTCACATTTTTGCATTTATTCTGCAGCGTTTAACTAAGCAAGTTCCCCCGAATGCACACAAGGGTGTCACAGGAAGTCACTGCTATTTGAGGGGTATAAATATGGGAGCTTTTGAAGACTAACCCAAAAGACGAATGCAGGCTGTAACTCTTGCAACGGGTGTACCAGCTAATGAGAAGCCAGCCCCAGTCTTTGGCCTCATAAACATTTTACCAAATATATTCTAAAGCCCCCTGGAAAAGCATCTTGAGATTTCATCTCCTTATGTACTATACTCTCATTACTAGAAGGAGTCCAAAACATCAGCACTGAGTGTACTGGACCATGTGTACTGGACCATGTGTACTGGACCATGTGTACTGGACCATGTGTACTGGACCATGTGTACTGGACCATGTGTACTGGACCATGTGCCAAAGAGGTGATAGTTGGTATGAGTAATATCATTCCTCAAAATAGTCTGTTTACTAGGGCATTACAAAGACATGCAGTTATTTACACACTATGTGCACTACAGGTGGTGTGAATAAATGAGGCATAGGTGCTTAACTTGTCCTGTGACACACTATACTGAACGCTTTCTGTGGACCATTAAGTATGAATATAGGGACCTGGCCAGTCTTTAACAGTGATGACAGCTTCTGAGAAGCACCTCCTTCTGTCATACACAGTATGCTTAGAAATGCCCTCAGCATGTGGCCTACCTGACATCAACACTTTAATGTCCTGTCTAACAGTCAAGTTAAACAGACAACCAAACAGCTAATCTTCCTCACGATGCATGCCTGATGGGAAACTGCAAACCTTGGCAGCAAAGACGCAATGCTTCTCAGACCCAGATAGCACGTTGGCTCACTTAGGCTTCTCTAATGTGTGGTAGTGCTATTTGACTTAACGGCCAGTAAGATACTTCACATCAAAACCCCTGGATGGCAGTAGAAAGTTTTCTTCTGAACGACCTGAGAAACTGATCACAGAGGACAGCAGTTAATACCGAAACCATCATGTTACGACCCAATTGATTTGAAAAGACGTGCGCAAAAAGTCAGAAATACAGGCATGTCAAGCTGAGCTTTATTGAAGGTCAGGCAGCCTCTTTGCCGTACGGACAATCTTCCCCTTAACTCATTTAGCTTTCATTTCCACATCTGATATCAGAAAAAGTGGTCCCTGTAAGACGGATAAGCTTAGTATTGGCCAGAGCTAAAAATAATAAGCCTTAGATGTTAAGAGACCAGGGTTTGTTCTCCCAAGTCATTAGCTGAGATACCCGTTACTGACTTGTATTCCCTGAGAGGAGTTGTAGAGGAGTTGGTGCACCGTTTGTTCTTGCCATCAAAGTCATTCCAAAGAGTTTGGTTTTTACACCAAAACGGCACAATTCAAGGGACATTTTTAAAGGACACTCCCATAGTGTACCACTTCCATTACATTCATTTTCTACAATTCAGTTTACAAATGAACTAATATTTCAATGCAATGTTAAAATAGTGTTGAATATAGTCTTAAGATTGGTCTATCAATTACACACAAAAAGCTAATCCAAAGGGACTTTATCTGCGGAGGTGACGAGCTGCGTCAGCTTTGTGTAGATAAGACAATCTTCACGCCAGGGAGATTCTGATGTTATCATCGCCCCTGCGAGAGCAACTCTGACGATCTCAACTTATTAACAAACACTCACCCAAGAACTCAATTACAGCAAACAAGAATAATTAACATTTGTTGCCAGCAGATAATCAGAGTAGATTAAGCCGATAAAAGCACTCAGTGCCCCCTGATACTGAGGTATCGAGAGCCACAGAACGAATCAACTAATACTATAAAATCTAATCAAATCTAATTTTCTAACTATATGCCTAGTTTGATGCCTTCACTCTACAGTGGCCTACTTGATAAACAACCACTCAGCCTGCCCCATTGATGGCAATGAAATTAAAAAGTTAGAGATATGACAGAGCCATTTCATCATGTTGTACCAGCTCCTGGATACTGTAGCGAGTGTTAGCCTGGGACCCGGAGGAGTTTCTGTATCTTCATGATAAACTCATCTGGCATGATTTATTAAGTAGTGGATCACCAAGCTCTGCTCTCACTTCCCCAACACACACTTAGACTGTCTGCTACAGAAGGAGCCTTTCCACAGGGACACTGTCATTAGCAGCACCTCCAAACTTTCTACACATACTGTACCTTCTACACTGTCTATACAAACCTTCTACACAGTCTATACAAACCTTCTACACAGTCTATACAAACATTCTACACTGTCTATACAAACCTTCTACACTGTCTATACAAACGTTCTACACTGTCTATACAAACGTTCTAGTCTATACAAACGTTCTACACTGTCTATACAAACGTTCTACACTGTCTATACAAACGTTCTAGTCTATACAAACGTTCTAGTCTATACAAACGTTCTACACTGTCTATACAAACGTTCTACACTGTCTATACAAACGTTCTACACTGTCTATACAAACGTTCTACACTGTCTACACAAACGTTCTACACTGTCTACACAAACGTTCTACACTGTCTATACAAAGTCATTTAAAACATTGTTTCGATGCTAAATCATATGCTTTAGTATGTCTTCATCACCAAATGGCATATTACTTTTCATGGTAATAATGTAAGACATTACTAAACAATTTCCTCACATAATTCTACCGAAGCATAATCTCAATCATTTCTGTTTTTCTACGATATTATTTCCTCCTAAGTTTCATAGTACAGGTATAACTTCTCTCATCCGTTTGATGGTCCAGTCTCCTGGTCAAAGTGACCTTGCAGTGTGTTGGTGAGGTTATAGAGTAAAACAGATGTCTTCTCACATCGCTCCTGTCCTGGTCTCTAGTGGTCCGCAGCGTAGTGCAGAGCTGGCACTGCACTCTTTGAACCTCCATCTACCACGACTCTGACCAAGGGGCTACTTCTAATTTTAGACCATCTATTCACATCCTCATCACTGTGTCCGTGTCAGCTCGCCTCCCAGAACCCCAGAACCCCACCACCCCAACACCCCAACACCACCACACACCCCTGTCCCACTTACCCCCCAGGCCCCCCCTCCCATCCACTCTTCAAATGCAAACTTTGGCTCCCATGGCGAGGCTGCACTCTACCAAGTAGACTAGAGAAATCAGAGTGTCCTTCCTCAAACATTGTAGCAGGGTGAAATATACACAGATCACATTGTAATGTGTAGCAGGGTGAAATATACACAGATCACATTGTAATGTGTTGCAGGGTGAAATATACACAGATCACATTGTAATGTGTAGCAGGGTGAAATATACACAGATCACATTGTAATGTGTTGCAGGGTGAAATATACACAGATCACATTGTAATGTGTAGCAGGGTGAAATATACACAGATCACATTGTAATGTGTTGCAGGGTGAAATATACACAGATCACATTGTAATGTGTAGCAGGGTGAAATATACACAGATCACATTGTAATGTGTAGCAGGGTGAAATATACACAGATCACATTGTAATGTGTAGCAGGGTGAAATATACACAGATCACATTGTAATGTGTTGCAGGGTGAAATATACACAGATCACATTGTAATGTGTTGCAGGGTGAAATATACACAGATCACATTGTAATGTGTTGCAGGGTGAAATATACACAGATCACATTGTAATGTGTAGCAGGGTGAAATATACACAGATCACATTGTAATGTGCCGCCGGGTGAAATATAGCAATTATGTCATAATCTTAATAGCCCAAACACTCTTGCAACTCCAATATCTCTAGGACTTGCCTGTTGGAGCGCACAGTATGACTGCAGAGGATAATTCATCACACTATTACTGCACAGACTAACTCATTTAGATGTTTTGTGCTGTTTAAAAGTTATGTGTATCTATGATGACAAAATCTTCTGATTTGAGGACTTGTTTTTTTCTGTACACACTATAGCATACTCTATAGCGGTTGTGGCATTGTTTATAAATGCGTGACATTTTTATTACTAGGCCTAGTTTAGCATCCTGACAGGCCAGGCTGAGACCACAACATTCTATAATGATGGATGGCTTCCATGTTAAAGATATCTGTGCAACCCCCAAAAGAAATACAGTCTAAGTGACATCTATGTATCATCAAGGGAAATGTAGATCATAATTGAGTGCATACGTAGCCCGGCTGAGATCTGGCGAGAGGCTGACAGCTCTGCACAGGCAGTGCCATTTTACATCAGATATAAGGAATGTGTCTCTATATGATGAAAACCACTGAAAATATCACAACATCTGGGCTGCAACGTGATACACAGTAGCAGATATTGTATGTGGTGCCTAAGATTACATAACATACATATTTCCTTTGCACACTTGTTTTTTGATGATCACCTGGTAATTTTGACTAAGGTTTATGTTTGTACATTCAGCGTTAGCAAATAATTAAGCTCTTTTTAAAGATAGGACACAGGCTGTTGCATTTATACACTAGGAAAGAAAACCGTTTCCTGTGAATGTTTAAAGAAAGCTAAAAGCTGTGATGATGAGCTGACAGCTTCTGGAGGATGTGCTTATTTTAACCATCTTGTTGGCTGCGGTGGTAAGTGCACCCACAGAGCCAAATGTGGCAGTGAAAGATTGCCAAAGAAATGTCTGGCAGACAAAATTCTCTCCTGCTAGATGATCTATACTGTGGAGAGAGAAGTCCACCTCAGGCCATTACTGTACCAGAGCTGTTGAGTTTGACATTTCACTGGTTCTACTCTCACAGGTGGGACTGACTTCACTGTAACCCTGCCCTTTTAAAATATATATATATATTTTTTTTTTAACTAGATCAGTCAGTTAAGAACAAATTCTTATTTACAATGACAGACTACACCGGTCAAACTCTGACGACACTGGACCAATTGTGCACCGTCCTATGGGACTCCCAATCACGGCCGGTTGTAATACAGTCTGGATTCGAACCAGCTTGTCTATAGTGACGCTTCTAGCACTGAGATGCAGTGTCAGACCACTGCGCTACTTGGAGCCCCCACTGTATCATTAGTCCATCTATTAAAGTGCTAGAGCTGATACTCTGAGAGTGAACACATTTCTGTTGGGCAGTATGCCTAAAAACATCTGCATTGCTGTTAAACCAACAGTTTGTTGTTGGGACAAAAGTAAAGTCCTCATCCTCTATGGAGAGACCTTTCCTGTGTCTCATACCAGTGACCCTCTCATCTTGAACCGTTGGCCTCCACACTTCTGTTCTCCCTGTGTCCCCCCAGCTGCACTGTACTGTTATGCAGAGGACAAAAAAAGTGTTGCCTCTGAATTGTTCTGTGCATTGAAATAACTCCCCAAAGTGAGGGCTGTAACCCCAGATGGTTATGTTGGAATTTAAAGGAGTGCAGATTAATAAATCCTAATCCCTTGTTGTATCTAACAGCCCTATTCCCCGCGGCACAGTGAGACGAAAGAAAACAAACAGGTGGGGTGAACCTCGACGGGCTGGTTGTCTCGCGCTCCGCTCCATGCCGAGCCTCCCTGACTCGGTCCTATCAAAGCGGGCTGTGAGGCCTCGCTGTGTCGCTCCACTAGTCCCTTAGCGGCCTCTGGGACCAACGCTCCAGGTGCTCACTGAATGAAAGGCTGAGTTTATTTCTCACGCTACTGAATGCTCATGAGCTGCCTGTTGGTTAGATCATAATTAATTGAATAAGTAAAATTGTAATAAATCTCCTTCATTGGTCATCAATTTAATAGGATTGGCCAATACATTTTGTAAACATAGAAAAACTATAGATTAAGCACTCAACTGATGTGAGAAAGTGAATAGATGTGAGAGTATAGGTTAGTGTGTAGATAATGTGGACTGCCTTTACCCATGAGCGCTGTACAGCAACGCTTGGAGGTCAGTGAGATCCTGTCTGGTTTCAAGGACACTTAAGATCCCAAGGTAGGAGGAATATTATTAACCCCAGTGTCATGGCCTTACATTTCTTCCTATTTCACAGCCACAACCGTCAAACCATTATATTTGAACATTTCATTGAACGGTGAAAGCTAATTTGACTTGGGGGAAATTATTCCAAGTAAGGTCAAAACAATGCCACAACAATGGCGGAAATAGGGCATTGTAAAAATAACTAGATGGGGAGAAAACTTTTGCAACACAAACCGTTCTGTTTCTAGGGCGGTGAACACCAGCATGACTAGACACTTGTCTTTTCCAAAAGGGAGGTAGCTCACTTTACTTCTAAGAATAACGAAATGAGATGCAAAACTTCTTTTTAGATTTTAACTTTGACATTCATATTCTTTTCGGCAACTTTGAAAAATGTCTACAGAAATGTCATCTCTTTCTCTGCCTCATTAAATCTAGGATATTACATCACATTGGACAAGTTGGAGCCCTGGGATGAAACCATGTAGTACTCCATGTTAGGGGGTATAGAGGGGATGGTAATAGAGGGAGTCTGTTCAAACTCAGGACGAGTAGGAGGAGTGAGCCTTTCCTCCTCAGTGACACAAGACTCCTGAGCTCCACTATAATTAACCCTGGCCAGGCTCCATGCCAGGAGTAGCGGGGCTGGGCGTGTGGATGCCAGTGTGCCTGCCAGACGGCATCCACTCCCAGAGCCTGGAGTTGTTACTGCACGGGAGACGCTTTGACAGTCTCTACCGCATGCCTACACAGTGGTCTCAGCAGAGCACTCCAGCTAACAAACCCATCTGTGGAAGTCTTTATTAGATCATCACTAAATGACTCAAGCAGGGCCCTCGATATGACTCTCTGCAACTCCTTGTCTTCACCCATATTCAGCCTCTCCTTGCTACACTATCATCACTTCATACTGAGAATTCACTATTTTCATTCACACTTATTTGTTAGTACTTTTACCACTTTTTCTCCCCAATTTCCTGATATTTATTTAATTTGTAGTTACAGTCTTGTCCCATCGCTGCAACTTGGGCGAGGCGAAGGTTAAGAGCCATGCGTCCTTCCGAAAACACGACCCTGCCAAGCCGCACTGCTTCTTGACACACTGCTCGTTTAACCCGTAAAACACCGTCCAGCTGGCGGCCGAAGTCAGCGTGCAGGCACCAGGTCTGTAGTGACGCCTCAAGCACTGCGATCACCACGATGCAGTGCCTTAGACCGCTGCGTCACTCGGTAGGCTTTATATTCATACTTACTGTCATAATGGATGTCATCATAACTTTATGTACAGTAGCCTACCACAGGCTCAATCAGTAGCCTACCATAGGCTCAATTAGTAGCCTACCACAAGCTCAATTAGTAGCCTACAACAGGCAATTGTGGCAGATGTCCCTTGTCCAAACTACGGATTGTTTGATTTGCAAATAACTAATGAAGTCCATAATGTTGTTATTATAAGACAGAGGAAATCCATTCATTGTTTCAAAATGCTGAGCTTTATTTTGCCTGAGCTTTTCTTAAAAGGGCCCCTAAGACTTCTAACATTCTAGATATCGTCTCAGTCATCCTGGGATAAAGAGAATCAAAAAGCCCCTCATTGTCTTCAGTTTGACCAGGTGCTTGGCACATACAGTAGAATCCAAACTGGCTCTGCCAAGAACTGCTGGCTTGTACACAACACCATAAATATATATTTTCTCTCTATGCTGATTTAGAGAGGGAGGACTCACTCTAGATGGGCAGAAAGCAACCCAAGAATACCATCATGTTGTATCTATAGATATAGGATATAGCAGCAAATTGTAGGAAAGAGGCCTATGTTAAGACAAAAAACTGACCTACCGTAGAAAACTAAATTCTACCACTTATTCTGTTACTTTATGTTACAATCTCGTAAGAATTTCCATTCTTGCAGCATACATAAAGTAAATGTATCATACAATCAGTACCACTCAGGTAACTACAGTGTCATCAGAAAGTATTCAGACCCCTTGACTTTTTCCACATTTTTTTCTCTCATCAATCTACACACAATAACCCATAATGACAAAGCAAAAACAGGTTTTTAGATATCTTTGATAATTTATAATTAAAAATTGTTTTTAATGTTACATTTACATAAGTATTCAGACCGTTTACTCAGTACTTTGTTGAAGCACCTTTGGCAGTGATTACAGCCTTGAGTGGTCTTGGGTATGATGCTACACGCTTGGGGGAGTTTCTACCATTGTTCTCTGGAGATCCTCTCAAGCTCTGTCAGGTTGGATGGGGAGTGTTGCTGCACAGCTATGTTCAGGTATCTCCAGAGATGCTCTGGCTGGGCCACTCGAGGACAATCAGAGACATGTCCCAAAGCCACTCCTGCATTGTCTTGGCTGTGTGCTTAGGGTCGTTGTCCTGTTGGAAGGTGAACCTTCGCCCCAGTCTGAGGTCCTGAGCGCTCTGGAGCAGGTTTTCATCAAGGATTTCTCTGTACTTTGCTCCGTTCATCTTTGCCTGGATCCTGACTAGTCTCCCAGTCCCTGCCGCTGAAAAACATCCCCACAGCATCATGCTGCCACCACGCTTCACCGTAGGGATGGTAGTTGGTTTCCTCCAGACGAGACGCTTGGCATTCAGGCCAAAGAGTTCAATCTTGGTTTCATCAGACCAGAGAATCTTGTTTCTCATGGTCTGAGAGTCTTTAGGTGCCTTTTGGCAAACTCCAAGTGGGCTGTCATGTGCCTTTTACTGAGAAGTGGCTTCTGTCTGGCCACTCTGCCATAAAGTCCAGATTGGTGGAGTGCTGCAGAGATGGTTGTCCTTCTGGAAAGTTCTCCTATCTCTACAGAGGAACTCTAGTGCTCTGTCACAGTGACCATCGGGTTCTTTGTCACCTCCCTGACCAAGGCCCTTCTCCCCCGATTGTTTAGTTTGGCCGGGCGACCATTTATAGAAAGAGTCTTGGTGGTTCCAAACTTCTTCCATTTAAAAAAATAAATAAAATTATTGAACTTTTATTTAACTAAGCAAGTCAGTTAAGAACAAATTCTTATTTACAATGACGGCCTACCTACAGAATCAGCCCCTGGAGAAAATCAGGGTTAAGTGCCTTCACACATCGAAAGGTTTTTCACCTTCACCGTCGGCTCGGGTATTCAAACCAGCGAACTTTCGGTTAATCCATTCCATTTAAGAATGATGGAGGGCAAAGTGTTCTTGAGGACCTTCAATGCTGCAGAATTATTTTAGTACCCTTCCCCAGATCTGTGCTTTGACACAATCCTGTCTCTTGAGCTCTATGGACAATTCCTTGGACCTCATGGCTTGGTTTTTGCTGTGACATGTATTGTCAACTGTGGGACATTTTATAGACAGTTGTGTGCCTTTCAAAATCATGTCCAATCAATGGAATTTACCACAGGTGGACTCCAATCAAGTTGTAGAAACATCTCAAGGATGATCAATGGAAACAGGATGCACCTGAGCTCAAGGCATTTCTGTTTTCTCTTTTAAATACATTTGGTAAACCATCTAAAAACCTGTTTTCGCTTTGTCATTTTGGGGTATTGTGTGTAGATTGCTGAGGATTTTTTATTTATTTAATCAATTTTAGAATAAGGCTGTAACGTAACAAAATGTGGAAAAAGTCAAGGGGTCTGAATACTTTCCAAAGGCACTGTAAGTAAGCATAATCTAGCAGCTCCATATAGTCTTTTGTATTTCATATCGACCATGAACTTCATGGATAACCTGTTCATCATGGAATGCTAGGCATCAGCCACTTAATATTTAATGTGTCTGCAAGGAAACATGAGGCTATTAGATTTTAACTGTAAGTTTCTCCTTCATAGGTCAACTTTAAACAAACACTCCTCTTTGATCTTTGCTTCCCTTCTTAAATGATTGATTCATGAGTAGATGTCAGCACAGACCTGTCAGCACAGACCTGTCTGCACAGACCTGTCAGCACAGACCTGTATGCACAGACCTGTCTGCACAGACCTGTCAGCACAGACCTGTCAGCACAGACCTGTCTGCACAGACCTGTCAGCACAGACCTGTCAGCACAGACCTGTCTGCACAGACCTGTCAGCACAGACCTGTCAGCACAGACCTGTCAGCACAGACCTGTCAGCACAGACCTGTCTGCACAGACCTGTCAGCACAGACCTGTCAGCACAGACCTGTCAGCACAGACCTGTATGCACAGACCTGTCAGCACAGACCTGTCTACACAGACCTGTCAGGACAGACCTGGGGTGTAATGCATTATTTATATCATGTGGCTAACAAAATGTAAACCACAGGATCACACTGTTTCACTCAGTTTTTATTTGACTAAAACCCATTCAAGCACAATAGATAAGGGCTTAGAGATTCTATTAAGTGGTAGAAAACAAGGTGATAATACAAATCCTACAAAAGCCACAGAAGCTGCACGTCTCTTTCCTATTAACATTACAATTGAATTACAGCGGAATTTAAATATGCTGACCCACCTGCTGCAGTTTTCTGACTTTATTTATCCTCTCCTCAAAGGTCCAATTCAGCCATTTTGTATCTCAATATCAAATCATTTCTCGGTAAGTTCCTAACTGTAATTGTTTTCAATTTAAAAACGTTTAAAAAAGAAACAAAATGGCTTCTTAGTACAGAGCAATATCTCAAGCAAGAATCCTGCGTCTGAGTTGGGAGGGGAAACCTGAAAACTAGCTGTTATTGGCAGAGAGGTTTGGAACTCTCTTTCTTATTGGTCTATTAACTCATTTAAGGGCTGGTGATGTCACCAGGGAGGCCAAAACTCCATCCCTGCAAAACAGACACATGTTTCAGGCGGTCATTTCAAACAGCTCTTACACTAAAAGGGCATATCATCATTTTCATTTCATTTCACAGTATTATTCCATAATGTTGTTATTATAAAATACAGGAAAATTAAATGTTTGACTGTACTGGGCCTTTAAGTAATGACAATTGCAGACAAATAAGAATCACTTAGTCATCTTATGACTTTTCTAATGGAAACCAATTAGCTGGTGATTTGATTTCCGTGTTTACTCTTAAAGATT
>CM042414.1:42779690-42832190 GCA_023634145.1 Thymallus thymallus | reverse complement strand
ACATCATTTCAATACGCTGAATTACATTGGATATGAATTTCAATACGTTTCCTTTAAAGTAAGTCTTATAGAAATATTGCTCAGTTTAGCAACTGGCAATCACATGTTTCTATGTATATAGTTTATGTGTGATACTGTTGAAAACAGGCCTTATAAAGAGAAAGGACATTGATTCAACAGAAAGGTTTGTCCAGCCTGTACAGACTGAATACCCAATTTCCTTCTTAATCAGATGACATATGGGGCAACATTTATCTACTCTCTCCTTATCAGACGGCCTATCAGACGGCCCACCTGCCCTAGAATATCTCATTCACATTTTATGGTTAGCGAGTATCAACTTTCTCTCTCTCTGGACAGCATTTACTAGCAGTTACTAAGGTGCTGCATCCCACTCTGGACAGCAGTTACTAGCAGTTACTACGGTGCTGCATCCCACTCTGGACAGCAGTTACTACGGTGCTGCATCCCACTCTGGACAGCAGTTACTACGGTGCTGCATCCCACTCTGGACAGCAGTTACTAAGGTGCTGCATCCCACTCTGGACAGCAGTTACTAAGGTGCTGCATCCCACTCTGGACAGCAGTTACTACGGTGCTGCATCCCACTCTGGACAGCAGTTACTACGGTGCTGCATCCCACTCTGGACAGCAGTTACTACGGTGCTGCATCCCACTCTGGACAGCAGTTACTACGGTGCTGCATCCCACTCTGGACAGCAGTTACTACGGTGCTGCATCCCACTCTGGACAGCAGTTACTACGGTGCTGCATCCCACTCTGGACAGCAGTTACTACGGTGCTGCATCCCACTCTGGACAGCAGTTACTACGGTGCTGCAACCCATATGGTGTCTCTGGTAAAACCAATTAACGATGAATTTGATACAATTATGCATCTAGTCTATGTGACAAAAATCTACCTGTCAAACACACTCAGTAAAAGGAAACTGTGATTAAAACTTGTACGTATTGCAATATGACAAAGACATTCAATCTCTTGGACCTTCCATTACAAACATTCCTTTGTTGTCAACTTGAAGCCATACTACAAAAATATTATGTTACAATGTTATGTTATAGGATACGTTTCCCGTTTCAGCAAATGTGTCTCCATATGTGTTTGAGAAATATTATAAAACACATTTCTAGATTATTTTTTTATCATGCTTATTTGCTCACAGTAGTTGACGCTGCATTTTGTTGTTAATCAGACAGCAGCTCATCAGCACAGACATGACTCACTCAGACATGTACAGTAATCAGACAAAAAAGTGACTGCTCATATTGGCTGCCTGACTGACCAATCAGACCCACAGATCCTGAACAGATGAAAATGAAGCCATTTCATAGGACGATATAGACTGCTCAGACCAGCCAAGCACACTAAATTGACCTATTCCTTAATCGCTTATAATGAAGACAATGTGAGCCTTGAGTGGCGCAGAGACCTCGAGCACCAAAACAGCCCTCACACAGCCTCCGACTGCCAAATGAAACAAAGCAGTTGGTGAATTCTAAATCGAAACGGTGAATTCCAAATGACCTCTCTGAGAGACTACCTGTCCCCCAACAGGCACCCTCTCTGAGAGACTACCTGTCCCCCAACAGGCACCCTCTCTGAGAGACTACCTGTCCCCCAACAGGCACCCTCTCTGAGAGACTACCTGTCCCCCAACAGGCACCCTCTCTGAGAGACTACCTGTCCCCCAACAGGCACCCTCTCTGAGAGACTACCTGTCCCCCAACAGGCACCCTCTCTGAGAGACTACCTGTCCCCCAACAGGAACTCTCTCTGAGAGACTACCTGTCCCCCAACAGGCACCCTCTCTGAGAGACTACCTGTCCCCCAACAGGCACTCTCTCTGAGAGACTACCTGTCCCCCAACAGGAACTCTCTCTGAGAGACTACCTGTCCCCCAACAGGCACCCTCTCTGAGAGACTACCTGTCCCCCAACAGGCACCCTCTCTGAGAGACTACCTGTCCCCCAACAGGCACCCTCTCTGAGAGACTACCTGTCCCCCAACAGGAACCCTCTCTGAGAGACTACCTGTCCCCCAACAGGAACCCTCTCTGAGAGACTACCTGTCCCCCAACAGGCACTCTCTCTGAGAGACTACCTGTCCCCCAACAGGCACCCTCTCTGAGAGACTACCTGTCCCCCAACAGGCACCCTCTCTGAGAGACTACCTGTCCCCCAACAGGAACCCTCTAATGTGTCCAATTAATGGGAATAGTGTCCTAATTAAAATGTCATATCCAAATTAATTTCATTTGAGATGAAAATCTGCCTGGCGAGGCTGCCTGGTGAGAGACCTTTAACGATATGAAAACTAAAAAATGCACTTATATACATTTATCCAACTAATAGTTTTTCATCTTTCTATGCACCTGAATATCATGCTCAGAATTTAAAATAGCCATTATTCAATGTGAAATACAAAACTGCCAAGGGACATGAAGGCCAGGCTAATTGTGCATTGACAATATGTACACTGCAGTGGACATTAGTGATGGGGGAAAAAATCGATACAATTCGTATCGCAATATATTTTTTTGACAATATTATTCAATACATATCTAATTGTGAGAACCATGAGAATCACAATACAGATGGTATTGTGAGGTCCCTGGGTATACAGGTCATGATAATATCATATTGTGAGGTCCCTGGGTATACAGGTCATGATAATATCATATTGTGAGGTCCCTGGGTATACAGGTCATGATAATATCATATTGTGAGGTCCCTGGGTATACAGGTCATGATAATATCATATTGTGAGGTCCCTGGTAATACAGATGATGGGTAACATGGTATTGTGAGGTCCCTGGTAATACAGATGGAGATAATATGGTATTGTGAGGTCCCTGGTAATATAGATGGTGATAACATCGTATTGTGAGGTCCCTTGTAATACAGATGGAGCTAATATGGTATTGTGAGGTCCCTGGTAATACAGATGGTGATAACACCGTATTGTGAGGTCCCTGGTAATACAGATGGTGATAACATGGTATTGTGAGGTCCCTGGTAATACAGATGGTGATAATATGGTATTGTGAGGTCCCTGGTAATATAGATGGTGATAATATGGTATTGTGAGGTCCCTGGTAATACAGATGGTGATAATATGGTACTGTGAGGTCCCTGGTAATACAGATGGTGATAATATGGTATTGTGAGGTCCCTGGTAATATAGATGGTGATAATATGGTATTGTGAGGTCCCTGGTAATACAGATGGTGATAATATGGTACTGTGAGGTCCCTGGTAATACAGATGGTGATAATATGGTATTGTGAGGTCCCTGGTAATATAGATGGTGATAACATGGTATTGTGAGGTCCCTGGTAATATAGATGGTGATAATATGGTATTGTGAGGTCCCTGGTAATACAGATGGTGATAATATGGTATTGTGAGGTCCCTGGTAATACAGATGGTGATAACATGGTATTGTGAGGTCCCTGGTAATACAGATGGTGATAATATGGTATTGTGAGGTCCCTGGTAATACAGATGGTGATAATATGGTATTGTGAGGTCCCTGGTAATATAGATGGTGATAATATGGTATTGTGAGGTCCCTGGTAATATAGATGGTGATAATATGGTATTGTGAGGTCCCTGGTAATATAGATGGTGATAATATGGTATTGTGAGGTCCCTGGTAATACAGATGGTGATAATATGGTATTGTGAGGTCCCTGGTAATACAGATGGTGATAATATGGTATTGTGAGGTCCCTGGTAATACAGATGGTGATAATATGGTATTGTGAGGTCCCTGGTAATACAGATGTTGATAATATGGTATTGTGAGGTCCCTGGTAATATAGATGGTGATAATATGGTATTGTGAGGTCCCTGGTAATACAGATGGTGATAATATGGTATTGTGAGGTCCCTGGTAATATAGATGGTGATAATATGGTATTGTGAGGTCCCTGGTAATACAGATGGTGATAATATGGTATTGTGAGGTCCCTGGTAATATAGATGGTGATAATATGGTATTGTGAGGTCCCTGGTAATACAGATGGTGATAATATGGTATTGTGAGGTCCCTGGTAATATAGATGGTGATAATATGGTATTGTGAGGTCCCTGGTAATACAGATGGTGATAATATGGTATTGTGAGGTCCCTGGTAATACAGATGGTGATAATATGGTATTGTGAGGTCCCTGGTAATATAGATGGTGATAATATGGTATTGTGAGGTCCCTGGTAATACAGATAGTGATAATATGGTATTGTGAGGTCCCTGGTAATATAGATGGTGATAATATGGTATTGTGAGGTCCCTGGTAATACAGATGGTGATAATATGGTATTGTGAGGTCCCTGGTAATACAGATAGTGATAATATGGTACTGTGAGGTCCCTGGTAATACAGATAGTGATAATATGGTACTGTGAGGTCCCTGGTAATACAGATAGTGATAATATGGTATTGTGAGGTCCCTGGTAATACAGATGGTGATAATATGGTATTGTGAGGTCCCTGGTAATACAGATGGTGATAATATGGTATTGTGAGGTCCCTGGTAATACAGATAGTGATAATATGGTACTGTGAGGTCCCTGGTAATACAGATGGTGATAATATGGTATTGTGAGGTCCCTGGTAATACAGATGGTGATAATATGGTATTGTGAGGTCCCTGGTAATACAGATAGTGATAATATGGTATTGTGAGGTCCCTGGTAATATAGATGGTGATAATATGGTATTGTGAGGTCCCTGGTAATACAGATGGTGATAATATGGTATTGTGAGGTCCCTGGTAATATAGATGGTGATAATATGGTATTGTGAGGTCCCTGGTAATATAGATGGTGATAATATGGTATTGTGAGGTCCAACAGGTCCAGTCCTAGTGAACATTTGACAGTTTATGCTCCTTTGCATTAAACCTTATTTTAAAAAGTTAACAAATAATGATATACTCGTTAATGCGCTTTGTGAAATATAAAGTACTATCAAATAATCTCAGCTCATCTTTGTATATCTTGGATATGACTGCTAACATTCTGCAATACATGATACATGTTTCTATGGTAATGTGTATGTTTGAATGGTTCTAGCATATTCAGGGCCAATTTTCTCTTCTATTGCTTCATCCAGCAGACCTGTACAATGATGGGGCCTTGTGTTTTGTCAGCTCCAGCCGAGAAGCAGCCTTGGGAAACCACTGAGACAGAGGGGTCAGCTTAAATTAAAACCTTTTGATCACATAACTGTACAACATCACAGCCGGCCGCCTCTTTCTTGGCTATTACGCAACCGCTAACATCTGTTACTCCATTCCAATCTTTATGTTCGGCCGAAGTGCTGCTAGAGCAAGAGCTTAATTCAGCATCGAAACGAAGCAGAACAACACCAGCCAGGACCAGCCTGAGACAGACAGGCAACGCTGTACAACACAGCCAGGACCAGCCTGAGACAGACAGGCAGCGCTGTACAACACCAGCCAGGACCAGCCTGAGACAGACAGGCAGCGCTGTACAACACCAGCCAGGACCAGCCTGAGACAGACAGGCAGCGCTGTACAACACCAGCCAGGACCAGCCTGAGACAGACAGGCAACGCTGTACAACACCAGCCAGGACCAGCCTGAGACAGACAGGCAACGCTGTACAAAACCAGCCAGGACCAGCCTGAGACAGACAGGCAGCGCTGTACAACACCAGCCAGGACCAGCCTGAGACAGACAGGCAGCGCTGTACAACACCAGCCAGGACCAGCCTGAGACAGACAGGCAACGCTGTACAAAACCAGCCAGGACCAGCCTGAGACAGACAGGCAGCGCTGTACAACACCAGCCAGGACCAGCCTGAGACAGACAGGCAGCGCTGTACAACACCAGCCAGGACCAGCCTGAGACAGACAGGCAACGCTGTACAACACCAGCCAGGACCAGCCTGAGACAGACAGGCAGCGCTGTACAACACCAGCCAGGACCAGCCTGAGACAGACAGGCAGCGCTGTACAGGAATCTAGTCAGACATTTAATAACCAAATAATGGAATACAAGGATAAGTGGTCTAACATGCAAATAGGGGAACCTATTTATATCAAATGTGCCATTATGACCTCCTCCCTAGATGGAAAAAAAGAGTGAGAGTGAAAAAGAGAGAGAAAGGGTGTGAAGACAAGAGAAGTTAGAGAGAGGAGACTTCCAAGGACGCGTCCAACTTCCTAATGGAGTCTCCAGAATGAAGGAAGTAGAGTTGATGGTAACAAGAAGAAAAGGAAGAACAGAGTCTCTCTCTGGAGTCAGAGGCCATCCCACCACTCTGAGCTATACAGAGTCTCTCTCTGGAGTCAGAGGCCATCCCACCCCTCTGAGCTATACAGAGTCTCTCTCTGGAGTCAGAGGCCATCCCACCACTCTGAGCTATACAGAGTCTCTCTCTGGAGGCAGAGGCCATCCCACCACTCTGAGCTATACAGAGGCTCTCTCTGGAGTCAGAGGCCATCCCACCCCTCTGAGCTATACAGAGTCTCTCACTGGAGGCAGAGGCCATCCACCCACTCTGAGCTATACAGAGTCTCTCTCTGGAGGCAGAGGCCATCCCACCACTCTGAGCTATACAGAGGCTCTCTCTGGAGTCAGAGGCCATCCCACCCCTCTGAGCTATACAGAGTCTCTCTCTGGAGTCAGAGGCCATCCCACCAATCTGAGCTATTCAGAGTCTCTCTCTGGAGTCAGAGGCCATCCCACCACTCTGAGCTATACAGAGTCTCTCACTGGAGGCAGAGGCCATCCACCCACTCTGAGCTATACAGAGTCTCTCTCTGGAGGCAGAGGCCATCCCACCACTCTGAGCTATACAGAGGCTCTCTCTGGAGTCAGAGGCCATCCCACCCCTCTGAGCTATACAGAGTCTCTCTCTGGAGTCAGAGGCCATCCCACCCCTCTGAGCTATACAGAGTCTCTCTCTGGAGGCAGAGGCCATCCCACCACTCTGAGCTATACAGAGGCTCTCTCTGGAGTCAGAGGCCATCCCACCCCTCTGAGCTATACAGAGGCTCTCTCTGGAGTCAGAGGCCATCCCACCCCTCTGAGCTATACATAGTCTCTCTCTGGAGTCAGAGGCCATCCCACCACTCTGAGCTATACAGAGTCTCTCTCTGGAGGCAGAGGCCATCCCACCACTCTGAGCTATACAGTACAGAGAGGACAGAGGTCAAGAGCACTACCACTAATTTCTTTACATCATTGGACAGGCTGAATAAATACACCATCTACGTCTTCTATGTATTCACACTAGAGGTTGGCGCCGCCCTGCTGGTCACCTGTTGAGCAGCTCCCATTGTTCGTCCGTTAATTGTTGTTTTAGTTCGTTTATCGTCAGTTTTCCGTGAGTTTTTTATTTTCTTTTTTTTTGCAACAGTTGAACTATAATAGTTCAGGATTATGGAGTGCTACTGTTTTACGAAGGTTTTAGCGGTCCTTTTTATCACTGAACGCACATGCGAGTCCTCAATTATTTACAACCGAGCCAAGCTCCTGGATTTAGCACACTCAGCACTGCTGCACCCCAGGGAAAAGTTTGATATTCAGGACGAGTTGAAAAGGCGACGGCGTGGACGCAGGGCGGGATTGAAGTGTAAAGCAAAGCTTAGGAAACACAAACTAAACCTTCTATAATTATGTGCAACGTGAGATCGCTACATAACAAGATGGACGAGCTTGAAGGTCTGGTTCATGGGCAAAGAGACTACCGGGAAGCTAGCCTATTGTGCTTTACTGAAACATGGCTGAATGATAACATCCCCATAAAGAACGTAACTATCGGCGGTTTCCAGACCATCAGAGCGGACAGGGATAGCGCTGCTTCCGGTAAGAGTAAGGGTGGTGGGCTGGCTTTACTAGTTAACAGATGGTGTAATCCGAGACATATTACAGTTAAGGAACAGTTTTGAAGCCCGGACATTGAGCTGTTAGCCGTTAGCCTGAGACCCTACTATTTGCAAAGGGAATTCACGGCGGCCATTGCTGTTATTGTTTACATCCCCCCCTCCTCGGACGCAAACACAGCATGTGACGTCATCCACTCTGCTATCGTGAGGTCCCATCCCAGTGCTTTCTTTGCCATTTTGGGGGATTTTAACCATGCATCTCTCTCTTCAGCACTGCCCACAAACAGTTTGTGAAGTGCACAACCAGGAATAATACAACTCTGGACTTGTTATATGCTAATGTGAAGGATGCATACAACTCCACTGCACTCCCTCCCCTCGGTAGATCGGATCACAACCTTGTCCACCTCACCCCACTCTACAGGCCTTTGGTCCAACTGCAGCCTGCGACCACTAGGAGCATTAGGAGATGGTCTCCGGAGGCGAGAGACCATCTCCTAATGCTTTGAAACAACAGACTGGGATGTGCTCTGTGAGGCTCATGGGGAGGACATTGATGGACTTACTGACTGCATAACGGACTGTATGAATATTTTGTGTAGACAACACTGTACCCACCAGGAAGGTACGCTGTTTTCCAAATAATAAACCCTGGGTCACCAGCGACCTGAAGGCCCTGCTGAATGAAAAGAAGAGGGCCTTCAAGGAGGGGGACAAGGACAAATTGAAATACATCCAGAGGGAGCTGATGTTGCGGATTGCTGAGGGGAAGAGAGGGTATAAGGAGAAGATGGAGGCAAGCTGAGGCAGAGCCAGGTGAGAACGGTGTGGAAGGGTATGAGAAATATCACTGGCTTCAAAAAGTCAAACAGTGGGCAGACAGAGGGGACCCAGGACAGAGCCAATGAGCTGAACCAATTTTTTAACAGGTTTGATACTGGCCCTGTCCACCTCCCCTCCAGCTCCCCAGGCCACACACCCTCACGGCTGTCCCACCCCCACTTTGCTCACAACACCTCTGTTGAGACAATCAGCGACCCCACCTCCACCCCTGCTCCCTATGGACTGATCCTCAACACCCCCCTTCCACCAACCTGCCCACCTGGGCTGGCTTTCACCACCAACCAAGTGAAGAGAGAGCTGGAGAGACTACATCAGTGGAAAGCTGCGGGCCCTGATGGCATCAGCCCAAGGGTGCTTAGGGTCTGTGCTGACCAACTGTGTGGAATACTCCAGCGACCCTTCAACCTTAGCCTGAGCCTGGAAAGGGTCCCTGTGCTGTGGAAAACATCCTGCCTGGTCCCAGTGCCCAAGAAGGCACACCCCACTGTCCTGAATGACTTCAGACCTGTAGCGCTAACATCCCACATCATGAAGACCCTGGAAAGGTTAGTCCTCGTTCACCTCAGACCCCTGGTGTGTTCATCAATGGACCCCCTGCAGTTCACACCTCAGACCCCTGGTGTGTTCATCACTGGACACCCTGCAGTTTGCATACCAGCGCAACACCGGGGTGGATGATGCAATCATCTACCTTCTGCAGAGGGCCTACTCTCACCTGGACAACGCAGGTAGCACTGTGAGGGTTATGTTTTTTGACTTCTCCAGTGCCTTCAACACCATTCAGCCCCTGCTACTGGGTGAGAAGATGAGGAAGATGAAAGTGGAAGCACCCTTAGTCTCCTGGGTTACAGACTACCTGACTGGTAGGCCACAATTTGTGTGACTACAGATCTGTGTGTCAGAACGGGCAGTGAGCAACACAGGGGCCCCCCAGGGAACGGTCCGGTCCTGTTTATACTTTTTCATACTGCCGCTCTATGTATCATGTATTGTGTATCTGTCTTTTGTTTATTTTCTTCTGGCATTTTGCACCTGCCTTGTGTTTTTTCGTAGCTGCTTGACGAAGAAATTTCCCCTCGGGGATCAATAAAGTATCTATCTATCTATCTATCTATCTATCTATCTATCTATCTATCTATCTATCTATCTATCTATCTATCTATCTATCTATCTGTCTATCTGTCTATCTGTCTGTCTGTCTGTCTGTCTGTCTGTCTGTCTGTCTGTCTGTCTGTCTGTCTGTCTGTCTGTCTGTCTGTCTGTCTGTCTGTCTATCTATCTATCTATTTATTTTTTTATTTATTTTTTATTTTATTTATATATTTTATTTATATGTTTTTTCGTGGTGGGGTTACACGTACAATATTCAAAAATATTGTGTCTCCATCCAACCACCCGCCTCTCCATTTTTGGATTTATGAAGGCAAAATAAAAATAAATTATTCATAGCTATTCATACTACACTCTTAGAATAGTTTTTTTTACTATCTAGAATCATAAAGGGTTCTTCGGCCATCTCCATAGGAGAACCCTTTTAGGTTACAGGTAGAACACTTTTGGTTCCATGTAGAACCTTACAAGGGTTATCCTATGGGGACAGCCTTTTGGAACCCATTTTTCTAAAAGTGTAGCATAAAAAAATGTCAACAATGTTTGTTCAAGAAACTGGGTAGTAGGTAACTGGGTAGTAGGTAACTGGGTAGTAGGTAACTGGGTAGTAGGTAACTGGGTAGTGCACGAGGAGATATAGAGATTGTTTTCTGCATTGGACATTATTTTATTATCGGGCAACTGAATTACAGGGGACAAATAAACACTTAGTAGTGAAAAAATATATTCTTCCTAATTCACATTATCCTCCCTGATTTGCTGTAGAAAGTAATGATATTGTGACAATGCCTTTTCCATATACCTACAGCCATCATCAAAACACTCTTTATTGGTAAATTATCAACTTCTATTTGAAAGTGAAACAAATGGCAGACGTGAGGGCCATCGAGTGGGCAGAGCTGCAAAGATAGGTGGGTTGACAAATGCTCAGCCAAGCCAAGCTGGAGGAGGTGAAACATACAGCTTTCATTAGTGAGTCCTCATCAAGCGGGACCAGGGGCTCGTTCCCGCACCGGGCTGAGGAGAGCAGCTGGCCACAATGAGGAGGAGGAGGACTACAGAGATGAGCCTGGACCCTTGGTGTCTCAGCGAAGAGTCAAACCGCATGGCCCAGGCTTGCTCAATTCCCAGCCCAACTGTCACTGCTGGCACAGGGCTCAGGCCCTTCAAGCACATAATCTGTGCTCGTATGGCTGTTAACCACTATACCCCCCAGCCCTCAACATATCCCTGGTACAGTACTATACCCCCCAGCCCTGAACATATCCCTGGTACAGTACTATACCCCCCAGCCCTGAACATATCCCTGGTATAGTACTATACCCCCCAGCCCTCAACATATCCCTGGTACAGTACTATACCCCCCAGCCCTGAACATATCCCTGGTACAGTACTATACCCCCCAGCCCTGAACATATCCCTGGTACAGTACTATACCCCCCCAGCCCTGAACATATCCCTGGTACAGTACTATACCCCCCAGCCCTGAACATATCCCTGGTACAGTACTATACCCCCCAGCCCTGAACATATCCCTGGTACAGTACTATACCCCCCAGCCCTGAACATATCCCTGGTACAGTACTATACCCCCCAGCCCTGAACATATCCCTGGTACAGTACTATACCCCCCAGCCCTGAACATATCCCTGGTATAGTACTATACCCCCCAGCCCTGAACATATCCCTGGTATAGTACTATACCCCCCCAGCCCTGAACATATCCCTGGTACAGTACTATACCCCCCAGCCCTGAACATATCCCTGGTACAGTACTATACCCCCCCAGCCCTGAACATATCCCTGGTATAGTACTATACCCCCCAGCCCTGAACATATCCCTGGTATAGTACTATACCCCCCAGCCCTCAACATATCCCTGGTACAGTACTATACCCCCCAGCCCTTAACATATCCCTGGTACAGTACTATACCCCCCAGCCCTGAACATATCCCTGGTACAGTACTATACCCCCCCAGCCCTGAACATATCCCTGGTATAGTACTATACCCCCCCAGCCCTGAACATATCCCTGGTACAGTACTATACCCCCCAGCCCTGAACATATCCCTGGTATAGTACTATACCCCCCCAGCCCTGAACATATCCCTGGTATAGTACTATACCCCCCAGCCCTGAACATATCCCTGGTATAGTACTATACCCCCCAGCCCTGAACATATCCCTGGTACAGTACTATACCCCCCAGCCCTGAACATATCCCTGGTACAGTACTATACCCCCCCAGCCCTGAACATATCCCTGGTACAGTACTATACCCCCCAAGCCCTGAACATATCCCTGGTATAGTACTATACCCCCCCAGCCCTGAACATATCCCTGGTACAGTACTATACCCCCCAGCCCTGAACATATCCCTGGTATAGTACTATACCCCCCCAGCCCACAACATATCACTGGTATAGTACTATACCCCCCAGCCCTGAACATATCCCTGGTATAGTACTATACCCCCCAGCCCTGAACATATCCCTGGTACAGTACTATACCCCCCAGCCCTGAACATATCCCTGGTATAGTACTATACCCCCCAGCCCTGAACATATCCCTGGTACAGTACTATACCCCCCAGCCCTGAACATATCCCTGGTATAGTACTATACCCCCCAGCCCTGAACATATCCCTGGTACAGTACTATACCCCCCAGCCCTGAACATATCCCTGGTACAGTACTATACCCCCCAGCCCTGAACATATCCCTAGTATAGTACTATACCCCCCAGCCCTGAACATATCCCTGGTATAGTACTATACCCCCCAGCCCTGAACATATCCCTGGTATAGTACTATACCCCCCAGCCCTGAACATATCCCTGGTACAGTACTATACCCCCCCAGCCCTGAACATATCCCTGGTATAGTACTATACCCCCCAGCCCTGAACATATCCCTGGTATAGTACTATACCCCCCAGCCCTGAACATATCCCTGGTATAGCAGGCCGTTGTCCTCGCTGTCATCAGGCCATACAAGGATACACAGAGACCTTGTTATGTCTAAATCCATAACTAGGCAACTTGTGAATGACAGCCATGTCTCCATATCTGATAAAGATACATGTTTAGAAATGCTGTACTGGTCATTTTAGTCACTCCACAAATACGGTCTATCATTATCTACATAGGAGAGTAAGATGACCTCCTGAAACAGTATGATGCTGTCTGTGCTCAGCACTGAGGAGGATGTGCAGAGTGTGACGGAGCTGAATGAGGCTCCAGTGAGGCGGAGGATCACTGCATTAATTCCATTGAACACTGAGGGTTCTGCTGGAGACTCCCACTGATGCCAATCTCTCCAGATGACAGAGCGATAATGTCACGAGTCCAGGTGAGCGAAAAATGGCAACCTGGTTGATGCCCAGCCGGCTCCTTTAATTGGGTAAAACAAAGTAATTTGAGAGTAGCATGGGGGGAACGAGGGGATAAATGATGGGACAAAAGTTCAATGCTTCTCTTTTCCTCTGTCATACCTGATCCACCAACACTCCCAGTATGCTCTGCAGTGAATATTGAGATCTATTATACAGCAGCCTTTCACCATCTGCTTCACGCACTGAGGACTCGTGCTACACTACTTGTTATTCCAGAAAAGGTTAATTTCTTCTATTTTTCTTTGTACTGAACATTATACAACATGACATAACCACTGCTATCTATCTATCTATCTATCTATCTATCTATCTATCTATCTATCTATCTATCTATCTATCTATCTATCTATCTCTAATCTATCTATCTATCTATCTCTAATCTATCTATCTATCTATCTCTAATCTATCTATCTATCTATCTATCTATCTGCCTGCCTGCCTGCCTGCCTGCCTGCCTGCCTGCCTGCCTGCCTGCCTGCCTGCCTGCCTGCCTGCCTGCCTGCCTGCCTGCCTGCCTGCCTGCCTGCCTGCCTGCCTGCCTGCCTGCCTGCCTAATAAAACATCATTATGACCAACCACAGACACATATACTTCTCAATAGCATCTATGATAATAGTGCACTTTTGTGTGCCTGTATTTATATAGGCAGAGGGTATAGATTAGCAAGGCCATACATCAAATGTTATCCTAAACACACCATACAGATGTAGGATCTTAATTTGATCACTCTTTTGTTGCTGAGAATTTTCCTGCACAGCAGAAAATGTAACTTGTAGTGTACTTGAGGTTTAAAAAGGCTTCTAAAGTTTGCAATTTCAACTGTAAAATGTATCAACCCATATAATCAACATAATAATTCACATTTCCTGTTGCTGCCAGATTATGTTCCTGCTGTAGCAAACTGGTTCAAATTAAGATCCTGCATTTGTATACCCCAGGCTTGTTTAACTAAATAAACCAGAGCAGCACCTCCAATAGGACCTCACTCCTACGGCTATATCAACTGGAGAGCTGAGATAAAGTCATTCTCTACAACCTGCTTTGTCTATCACTAATAAAGAATTCAGGAGATATTTTCAACTTTCAGGGGAAATAGCAGTTGAGTGGTATTCAAGGTAGCCCTTCCAACAATCATGTCAGGGTGTCGTAGATCCTTTGAGCAGGTAGAGCAGGGCTGGATGGTGCAGCATCAAACTGTGAAGATAACAGTGCAGTGATATAATCACAGTGGTGCCTCAGGTGTACTGTACTGTACACACAGAGGCTTCAGCACCGACCGACCGCTTCCACATTCCCAGTCACAAATTGCATACGACAAATACTATGGCCAAAATACTGTACACAGAGCTCAGTTCCTATAAGTTTATGATAGCTGAAAGAGACTGTATAGGTGTAACTTTAAAATAATTACTTATGATAATATTTATAAACAGGCATGTGTGTGCATGTGGTATCTTTTCGTGTGTCTGTGTGTGCATGATGTACTTCTGTTGAATCCACTCTTTTGCCTGTGTCGGTTTTGTCCCACGTGCGGCTGACGCATGGATCATGAGGGCTTTGTTGGCACAAGCGTCCTGGGATCATCTATGTGGAGGAATGGTTACATCCTCCGTCTAGTCTGCTGTGTGTCTGAGGGCCAGTGGAGCTGCATGCTATTCTAACCCCCTGCAGGCAGAATCAGGTGTTATCTGTCTGACTGGGGAGACCGCCATCAATCTCTCCTTGCTATTCTCCTGTCTGGATTCAAACCAGCACATGGATATACATCTGTGCCAATGATGCAGATAAGCCTCAAAATGTAATATGTCAGCCAGATACTTACTGGGTATTTGTCCCTATTTGTAAACGTATGTCTTTCTAGTAATCTGGAAATCAATGCTGTATAGTGTGCCCTGGGCCACTAGGAGGCAGGGAAAGAGACAGAGACAGATAGAGAGAGAGAGACAGAGAGACAGAGAGAGAGAGAGAGAGAGAGAGAGAGAGAGAGAGAGAGAGAGAGAGAGAGAGAGAGAGAGAGAGAGAGAGAGAGAGAGAGAGAGAGAGAGAGACCTATGTTGACACTTGGTCTGCCTGATGATAATCTGATGTGTGAGATGGCAGAGAGTTTGGAAGGCACTTTGTCCAATTAGAACTCTGCAAATTTCCACCTGTCCCTAGCAGAGAAGTGAAGTGGCACTTTGAGAAGACACTGTGGCGCAACGCCAGGTAAGAGAACCCAACACACTGCTTGTGGAGCAAGCTGCCATTAAGCAGCATAGCTAGCCACCCCTAATGAATATTCCCTCACATTTAAAAACAGATTTTGACATGAGCTTATTTTATTTATTAAAAGTACAAGACCTGAACAAACTATATCTACACTGAACAAAAACATAAACGCAACATGTAAAGTCTGGTCCCATGTTTTATGAGCTGAAATAAAAGATCCCAGAAATGTTTCTCTCAAATGTTTGCACACATTTGTTCATATTCCTGTTAGTGAGCATTTCTCCTTTACCAAGATAATCCATCCACCTGACAGTTGTGTTATATCAAGAAGCTGATTAAACAGCATGATCATTACACAGGTGCACCTTGTGCTGGGGACAATAAAAGGCCACTCTAAAATGTGCAGTTTTGTCACACAACACAATGCCACAGATGTCTCAAGTTTTGAGGGAGTGTGCAATTGGCATGCTGACTGCAGGAATGTCCTCCAGAACTGTTGGCAGATAATTTAATGTTAATTTCTCTACCATAAGCCGCCTCAAACTTCGTTTTAGAGAATTTGGCAGTACGTCCAACCGGCCTTAAAACCACAGTCCAAATGTAACCATGCCAGCCCAGGACCTCCACATTCCGGTTTCTTCATCTGCGGAACTGTCTGTGACCAGCCACCCGGACTGCTGATGAGTATTTCTGTCTGTAATAAAGTTATTTTGTGGGGAAAATTGATTCGCTAGGCCTTGCTCCCCAGTGGGTGGGCCAGTATCCCAAGTGGGTGGGCCTATTCTATCCCAGGTCCAATCCCTGTTGCGATCCCCATAGGATTCTATGAGGGCGCTCCGTGGTAATATCTCACTCTCAACAGAGGAACATTGACCCAGGACTTCCATCTTCCTATTTCTGCGTATCTATTTCAGTCTCTCACTTAAAAATAGCCTTTTAATAACCCGACATGCTGTTAATTATTGCTAATATATTGTACTACATTAGGAAACAATAAAGTAGCCAATATTGATCTATAAGACAGATCAACTTTTGTCAGAGGATGTGAACATGATTGATGTTGCAAACATGGTGAAGACTGAGTCCAACTTTCAATTACTGTCTACCACAGATCTGCACATCAGCTTTGATGGAAGCTCATGCCGTGGCAGCAGCCACTATCTCAATACACCTCCTACAGCAATCAATCCACACAGGCAATAACCATTCATTCATTAATGGTTTATTCATATTTAAAATCTGTTTTTCTAAATAACAAAGGGACAAAGTCATCTTTATTCTTTCTGAGAATGACAATCATACTTTTTTGGATTTTGAAAATGTAACAATTGGGATAAGAATTATTGTCAACATAAGTGTTAGAATCAGTTCTGTTTATTGTCATTGTCTCTCAGTAAATGGATGGAGAGCATATGAAACTGAAGCTTGGTTGTATGTTTACAGTAGCCTATATCAAAAGCAGTGTCCGCCTATTAAAGGAATGTAAATGGGCTAGAAACCTGAAGACGGCCTCTAGCCATGGAAACAAGTGCACATTAATTACCACTATCACAATTAGGAAGTAGTCGTTATGTAGGAAGCCTGGAGGTCAATAAGGACACAACTATTTAATATTTAAATAAGAATAAGTTAATAGTTTCACATCCAATGTGATTCAACATGATTAATACTTTGGGGAATTGTTTACTCACTCAAATCCATTGGCATTCTGCAATTGGTGAAAAAGATGGAGAGATGGGTTCCAATATTAATAATTAGTTGGTTCTGCTCTCTAAAAAATTCTGTCCAACCTCGCCAGATTTTAATCAAACGCTGAAAACAGTAGCTGATTGTAATCAGCACTCAGAAGTCACCAGGGCTGTTTGAAGAATCCGTCAAGCCTGAGAGTGGTGCTAATTCTACTAAGTGGTAGCAGTACCTGGAGGGAATCTGATCTGAGATTAGGTTTCGCTTGTTACTCCAATATAAATACTCAAGTACCTGGAGGGAATCTGTATCTCTCTCTATTTAGATACGAGATTAGGTCTCGAAACTGTATCTCTCTATTTAGATACGAGATTAGGTCTCGAAACTGTATCTCTCTATTTAGATACGAGATTAGGTCTCGAAACTGTATCTCTCTATTTAGATACGAGATTAGGTCTCGCTTGTTACTCCAATATAAATACTCAAGCCAATGAAAGTTACACTGATTTTCAAGTTGTTATCATTTTGTCTCAAAAAGTGTTTAACTTATGTTAAGTGACAAATAAACTTTGTTTAAATGCGTAATACTCAAGTGTATACTTGACAAAGGTGAACCAAAGCCACATTAATTAAAGGCTGAACCAATTGAATTAAAGGAAATTATAGGCATTACCTTAGCCCTTCTGATAGGCATTACCTTAGCCCTTCTGATAGGCATTACCTTAGCCCTTCTGATAGGCATTACCTTAGCCCTTCTGATAGGCATTACCTTAGCCCTTCTGATAGGCATTACCTTAGCCCTTCTGATAGGCATTACCTTAGCCCTTCTGATAGGCATTACCTTAGCCCTTCTGATAGGCATTACCTTAGCCCTTCTGATAGGCATTACCTTAGCCCTTCTGATAGGCATTACCTTAGCCCTTCTGATAGGCATTACCTTAGCCCTTCTGATAGAACCACAGCCCCAACAATATTAGAATGTTCCTAATGTTTGTACATAGCTACCTACTAAAGAAGCAATGCTGTTTCAAGGAACTTGGGAGGTGGCATTATTCTAAACAAACCTACAAACACACAGAACACAACTAAAATGGTTTATTGGGACAAATCAAAATATGTCTGTGTAAGTTCCATAAATGGCCTACTTCTTGACGCCCCATACTGCTTTAACAACCATGTTTAACGCATCCTGTGATATCAACAATCTACATGGATTTAAAAAGTCAGTTGGAGGACTAACAGCACTTTCATTTCAGACTCAGTGGTGTGCATTATTCTACAGGCTACATAGACAGGCTATATTTAGCATTTTCTGTCTGAACTCACAGTCGTCCAACATAGTCCTTACAACACGGCTGCCATGAGAGACATTTCACCACAATAACAACAGTTAAGGGACTCTGGGGGTTGTTCTGCTCAAATACCACAGGTTTTACACTGTTACCTCTTGCTGTTTTAAAATACAGCACATGTTCAACACGTGTTGGTTCTCCACACCCTGCAGTAGGAATAATATATGGGACTTTGCTTAAACGCTAAGGGCTTGGCCTGGATGTGTCATAAGTGGAGCTGCTAAGGGCTTGGCCTGGATGTGTCATAAGTGGAGCTGCTAAGGGCTTGGCCTGGATGTGTCATAAGTAGAGCTGCTAAGGGCATGGCCTGGATGTGTCATAAGTGGAGCTGCTAAGGGCTTGGCCTGGATGTGTCATAAGTAGAGCTGCTAAGGGCATGGCCTGGATGTGTCATAAGTGGAGCTGCTAAGGGCTTGGCCTGGATGTGTCATAAGTGGAGCTGCTAAGGGCTTGGCCTTGATGTGTCATAAGTGGAGCTGCTAAGGGCTTGGCCTGGATGTGTCATAAGTGGAGCTGCTAAGGGCTTGGCCTTGATGTGTCATAAGTGGAGCTGCTAAGGGCTTGGCCTGGATGTGTCATAGGAATTCCATTGAGTGATCCCATATTCCCTACTCACTGCCTCCCTCTCCCACGAGGCCTCTTCAAAGGGGTCCACTTCATATACTGCAGGGACATGCTATACAACAGAGGGGTCCACTTCATATACTGCAGGGACATGCTATACAACAGAGGGGTCCACTTCATATACTGCAGGGACATGCTATACAACAGAGGGGTCCACTTCATATACTGCAGGGACATGCTATACAACAGAGGGGTCCACTTCATATACTGCAGGGACATGCTATACAACAGAGGGGTCCACTTCATATACTGCAGGGACATGCTATACAACAGAGGGGTCCACTTCATATACTGCAGGGACATGCTATACAACAGAGGGGTCCACTTCATATACTGCAGGGACATGCTATACAACAGAGGGGTCCACTTCATATACTGCAGGGACATGCTATACAACAGAGGGGTCCACTTCATATACTGCAGGGACATGCTATACAACAGAGGGGTCCACTTCATATACTGCAGGGACATGCTATACAACAGAGGGGTCCACTTCATATACTGCAGGGACATGCTATACAACAGAGGGGTCCACTTCATATACTGCAGGGACATGCTATACAACAGAGGGGTCCACTTCATATACTGCAGGGACATGCTATACAACAGAGGGGTCCACTTCATATACTGCAGGGACATGCTATACAACAGAGGGGTCCACTTCATATACTGCAGGGACATGCTATACAACAGAGGGGTCCACTTCATATACTGCAGGGACATGCTATACAACAGAGGGGTCCACTTCATATACTGCAGGGACATGCTATACAACAGAGGGGTCCACTTCATATACTGCAGGGACATGCTATACAACAGAGGGGTCCACTTCATATACTGCAGGGACATGCTATACAACAGAGGGGTCCACTTCATATACTGCAGGGACATGCTATACAACAGAGGGGTCCACTTCATATACTGCAGGGACATGCTATACAACAGAGGGGTCCACTTCATATACTGCAGGGACATGCTATACAACAGCACTGCTTAGGTCACAGTGTGCAACATTAAATATAGACTCCTTTAACGCCCTCCAATAATGCATCCAGAGTATTTCCGTTCATTACTATTCAAACGTTCTATCTCAGATATTAACTTCAGTAAATGGGCAACAGATCAGAGCTGTCGCTCACCGCTGGAGATTTCACATCAAATCTGCTTCTAGTCACCAGCCGAGACTTCCTTGCCAGCCCCAGTTGAGCCACTGGTGACGCAGACTCCAAAAAAAACTGTCCCACAAGGACAAAACTTTCAGTGAAGTTGAAATGTCAATAAATTATGTTTCGTCAATAAAGTAAATTGGGGCAAGCGGAGGATTAACTTTATCTTAATAAACTTGAATAGAAATAAATAATGAAAGTTCATGGACTGACTTGGTCGAACCTAGCTTCTTCTCCTCAAATAACACAACATGTTGGCCTACTTGGTACAAACAGAATAAGTCCTTTAGAGCACCAATAGCAAACACTCAGAGCTTTCAAAGACGTGTGAACTTTGGATCTATAACTCCAGATGTTTAGGCTCCAGATGTATTTGTTTAATTTGTCCATTGTTGATATAGTCCCAAAATGTTTTGCATGTCAGCAATCAAGTTTTCAAGATATATAACGTTTACAGATATACAGCCGGTATGAAGCATTTAGCATTTTGGGACACCTCACACTCCTCGAAGTCTTGACGACAGGGAGAGACATTATTATTTCAAGGATTGTCTGTCAAAAAGAAAGACAAACAAGTTGCTCTCCAGGATGTGTCCTTGCTGTCTGCACCTACCTACCTGCTGCTTGTCTGTACCTACCTACCTGCTGCTTGTCTGCACCTACCTACCTGCTGCTTGTCTGCACCTACCTACCTGCTGCTTGTCTGCACCTACCTACCTGCTGCTTGTCTGCACCTACCTACCTGCTGCTTGTCTGCACCTACCTACCTGCTGCTTGTCTGCACCTACCTACCTGCTGCTTGTCTGCACCTACCTACCTGCTGCTTGTCTGCACCTACCTACCTGCTGCTTGTCTGCACCTACCTACCTGCTGTTTGTCTGCACCTACCTACCTGCTGCTTGTCTGCACCTACCTACCTGCTGCTTGTCTGCACCTACCTACCTGCTGCTTGTCTGCACCTACCTACCTGCTGCTTGTCTGCACCTACCTACCTGCTGCTTGTCTGCACCTACCTACCTGCTGCTTGTCTGCACCTACCTACCTGCTGCTTGTCTGCACCTACCTACCTGCTGCTTGTCTGCACCTACCTACCTCCTGCTTGTCTGCATGGCAGCTACCTGCTGCTTGTCTGCATGGCAGCTACCTGCTGCTTGTCTGCATGGCAGCTACCTGCTGCTTGTCTGCATGGCAGCTACCTGCTGCTTGTCTGCATGGCAGCTACCTGCTGCTTGGCCCTCCTCATCGAGCAGAGAACCGTAATCCAGCTGGTATTTGAGAATGTCACAGCCTCACTTATGCTGTTGTCCAACAGAGTAGTGTGAGCACCATGCCAGCCCTTGTTCAGAGGCCTCTGCTCCCTCGTGCCTCAACCATATTCTGTCAGCACAAAGTAAACACATGCCACAACTCCAGCCCACAGCTCTCCCTCCGTCCTCACACAGAACCAATCGGCTGGCTGTGGAGGTGAAAGTCCATTTAAATGTCCAGGAAGGGAAAGCCATACCATGACGTGGTTATTTTGGACCAGCAATGTCCAGCAAAATAAAAGTGCAGAAGGAATGGTACCTATGTAGAAAGTGTCTAAGACGCTGTATAACTTCAGCCTGCATGACAGACAGGAAACAGTTAACAAAGGTTGAGATAAGAGGTAAGGCAACCTGTTTGAGTAAGTCACTTTTCCACATACCTGCTGGAGTAAGCCTGTGTAACATGGCTAGATAGTTAGCGGTGTGCGCTAGTATTGTTTCAATCGGTGACGTCACTCACTCTGAGACCTTGAAGTTCCCTTACTCTGCAAAATGATGGCTTTTGTGGAGCAATAGATAACGATGCTTTGAGGGTGAATGTTGTCGATGTGTTTAGAGGGTCCCTGGTTCGAGCCCAGGTTGGGGCAAGGAGATGGACGGAAGCAATACTGTTACACCTGTCTGTCATTCGCTATATGAGGGCTTTAATACAGGAGAAAACTAAATTATGTTATCTGCCATGCCAAGTCCTGCACAGATGGCAGAAAATTATGTTACAACAGCACAGCACATTATGAATGAATATTACAATCACATCTAAAGCCATAGCTACAAACCTGCAGGACAGTCATCACTACCCATAACACGATACTCTAGTCTTAACAATTCGGGGCAGAGTCTCCATAGTGAGATTATGTATATTCACACACAGAGACAAACACACACACACACACACACACACACACACACACACACACACCAGTGAAGCTGAGGTTCATTCAAGGCTAAAAGGTGTGGAGTTGAGGACTGGGCATCATCACATCTGCAGCTTCAGAGCTCCAGCTTCCCTGTGTAATTCTGAGTCTTCATCCCAGCCTCCGTTGAGGCTTCATCCCAGCCTCCGTAGAGGCTTCATCTCAGCCTCCGTAGAGGCTTCATCCCAGCCTCCGTAGATACTTCATCCCAGCCTCCGTAGATACTTCATCCCAGCCTCCGTAGAGGCTTCATCCCAGCCTCCGTAGATACTTCATCCCAGCCTCCGTAGATACTTCATCCCAGCCTCCGTAGAGGCTTCATCCCAGCCTCCGTAGAGGCTTCATCCCAGCCTCCGTAGAGTCTTCATCCCAGCCTCCGTAGAGGCTTCATCGGAGGCTGTTAATTTACATAACAAGCCATTAAAATGGATTGTTTCTGAACTGAGGGATCCCGCAACTTGAAAATAACACCTTTCTTCTTCCACTAATGATACCCACAGACCTCTCAGGCCCGTTCTCTGACCCGCTCTAGTCTTCCAGCACAGCTTCTGCTGAAGTAAGCCTCTTCTATAGGGTATTAGTGCTCAGGGTTAAAACAGTCAATGTGCATCCTAATTCCAATACACTGGGTGTGAAAAGTGAAAGGGTTCCACAGTAAGCGGCTAAGCGTCTGCAGTGTTTTTGCCCTCGCACTTCACAGCTGATTCAAATAACCAAAGCTTGATGATGAGTTGGTTATTTGAAACAGCTGTGTAGTGTTATGGGGGCAAAAAGCAAAGCGTTACCGGGGGGATTTAATATTTGTTATAGTTATTATTAAGAATAATAATGCAGTAACATCATTATTTGTAGGTCATCAATAGGCCTGTTATTCAACACTTTTCCCTGCATGGATATTAAAGTTAAAGGGAAATATAGATGTTTTATTACTTCATAATCATAATCTCCAGCACCAACCCAACGTTCATAATCATAATCTCCAGCACCAACCCAACGTTCATAATCATAATCTCCAGCACCAACCCAACGTTCATAATCATAATCTCCAGCACCAACCCAACGTTCATAATCATAATCTCCAGCACCAACCCAACGTCAACATGTGTGAAAATGGCGTGTTTATATGTTTGTAGTAAAAAAGATAGCGGAAGCCCCCAAGTGGCGCAGCGGTCTAAGACACTGCATCACGGTGCTTGAGGCGTTACTACAGACCCGGGTTCGAGACCCATGAGGTGGGGGAAGGGTTTGCCCGGGATGTCCTCCTGTTGCAGTCCGGGCGCATGCACTCTGACGTGACAATTACAGACTATATAGTGTTTCCTCCAACACATTGGGGCGGTTGGCTTCCGTGTTAAGCAAGGTCGTGTTTCGGAGGACCTTTGCCTCTCCCGTACGGGACAAGACTGTTGGATATCACAAAAAATATGTGTTTCCAATTACATCATCAGACAATTAGTAGGCAATGCCTCCTCATAATTGGTTAAAATCACACGATGCACACTGATGATGTCATTGGAAACATGTATCTCCCTCTAACGTTTTCACTACAAAACCTAGAAACGCACAATGATGATGAATATGAAGCTGAACATTTTGGAAATGTCCCTTTAACCAAAGCATTCTGAATGAAGCTGAACATGTTATTTTCACTCATTCAAGCATTACATAACAGAGCAAAGGCATTATTCTCTTTCAGGGACTTTAATCCAATGTATAAATGGGTGGGGGTAAATATGGGTCAGCAGGTTAAGAGTAACTATAAGTGGGTGGGGGTAAATATGGGTCAGCAGGTTAAGAGTGTCTATAAGTGGGTGGGGGTAAATATGGGTCAGCAGGTTAAGAGTGTCTATAAGCCAGACTTCTTCATAAAACAGCCATGAGATTTCCAAAACAGCCGTTTTCCAAAATGCTTTCATAACTACCTGCCTTTGCCCGTATTACATAACTGAGCACTGGCTGGGATCTACCAAGTTATTACTAATTGAAAGAATCTCGTCTTCACACAAATCATTATCTTATGCAGCTGGAATGCTTTAGTGATAAGAACCGTTAGCCTACACATGTCTTGAACTCAGGAGTGAAGAACTCATCCACAAAGTGAAATAATATCAAATGATGTTCGTTCTCTCTCTCTTTCTGGGCATGCCTCTGTTTATGGCTAAACCTGTTACATAACCAGCTTACATTCCACATTCACCACATCACCCTGTAAACATAGCCTTTCCACAGAGAACAACAGAACGATGAATTCATTGACATGTCTAATATCTCATTCAGTGTCATAATAGCATGTGAATATACTGTAGTTTGGAGTATTAGTCTCTTCCATTGAACTTGGAAGAGCTAAACTGAATGGAAGCAGTCTAGAGGGGGTGTGGCTAAATACTGTCTGTACTGTACAACACGGACGGTACTCAATATTCCTAATAAATCAATACGGGACCAACACAATCATAGAGTTGATTTGATAAATGACCATAGTGTCCATTGTCCATCATGTCCAGCATCAGGCAATTGTCATCCCTTCATTTCCGTCTGCTACAATGTATCAGATCTGGCTCGCACGCGTAAGGCAAGGTAAATCAAACTCCTGCTGCTGATGCGTTTATTTTACACACAATTACACACTATCTATACTGTAGCCTGTCACTTGGAAACAGATAGGACCAGAAAATACATGTCGCTTTTGAAGTTGAAGGGACTGGTGATCGATAGCACACAGTTTCCCAAAGTTCACTTGTCTTTAGCACCGCTGTGTAGCCTAATAAACATGTATTAGGATGATATATAGCTAGTTGCTGTGCTTGTGTTTTAAGGAATTGTACTCGACCTGTGTAATACACTATCCTAACTATAACTGTTTTATTCAGAGTATGATTTGTCTCACAATGACACATCATCAGACAACGGTTGGACCTGACAGTTGCGCTTGAACACCAGAGCAACACTCGTCATAATAAATATGGTCATGTAAAAAATGCAATAAGAATACATCTTATGTTCCAGGTGGTTTAAAACATTAGTTTATATACAAGCATTATTTGAGACCTCCATAGTTTAAGTTCTCCACGCAAATAATACATTTTGAAGTTTGATGCATCAAATAGGTCATCAATCAATATTTCTCGTGATGTGAGACGTCGGCCGCTTACCTCGGTTGGTGCTTGAACAGGTCTGCCTTCGAACCGGGGCTGGATGGTCCGCTTTCCGGAGCGTCTCCAGGTTTACCGGAGTTTCCCTGGCCGGGGTAGCCGGCTCGGAGGCGCTGTTGCCCGGGTCGCTTGCTGGATCTGGAGGAGACTCCATGTTGAATTTCAGATTGACTGTTAAACGACTGCTAGTTTTTCAGGACACGTCTCTATGATTTGTGAGCTCCGGTAGTCCGTATAGTGATCTATATTCTAGTAGAAGTAAGAAAGGAGAAAACGGGTGTGTAGAGGTGGGTGTGCTGGTTGGATTGTCCACCGGCAGCGCCAGAGAGAGCCTCGGTCACAGGCCTACAGCTGGAAGGAGAGCTTGTCAATAGCCGATGAATAGATGTACACTAAGGAGCCTAGTTAGTGCCTGACACTTTATTTCAGGGGAGAGCAGTTTGCTGCAGCCAACCCTCTTTTCTACTCATTTTTTTATCATCCCGATATTAATTTTACAGGATAAAGTGTGATTGTTGGCTATAGTCATCACTGTCTTCAAACATCATAATTCGTATATAGACACATTGGGAGATGAACCCAATCTACGATATCCCGTTCAATGTTTCAAAACCTGTCCATCTGAAGACAGCTCACAACTTAAACATCCCATGATATTATAGCCTATTTTTTATTTTTTGGGGTAGAAAATCATTATTGACAATGAGTATGCCTCGGCTAATGCAACTACAACAGAACATGCAGAGAACACATTCAATGCTGTGCAGCGCTTTCTTTTTACAATCACCACCATCATCATCATGTATATTTTAAGGTTTACAGTGTAAAAGCCCATGGATGCGTGAATAATTGGTAGCACTAGAATTATTTAAGAAGCTTTCAAGAAATTCTTTCAAATGTATTCTGCCAAGATCGGCCTCCAAAAAGTGATTATATGAAGACGAGTAGGCTATATATGTGATGAGGATGAGGATATTGACGACATGCTGAAGATGATGCTGCTGACGATGAAGAGGAATATATATATATATATATATATAATGTTTTATGTTTAGTCAGAGCATGGGGGTCTGTCTCGAATTCAATTTTTCATTTCAGATCTGAGAGAAATACATTTTCTCCAAACTGTTTCCCCAAATGTGCACAGGTATGTCTGCGCTTATGTGGTAGGTTACACCGGACATTACGTTGCCGCTCGCGCCTCTGTGTCTGGGCGGCTTGTGGTGTCATTACAAACACCATGCCTTCTGCATGTGATCAGCAGCAAGGCGCCACAGTGGAACCCCGTCCCTCCAAGGCCTTGCACGGGGACTCGGTCCTGCTTCTCTATTCACACCGGCTGATTTAAAGTAACTAACCAGTGTGTCCAGATTTCTATGAAATATGACCTATAATGAATTACAATATGAGTGAAATAGTTTTCCTTTAATACAATGGTAATTAAAGTGCCCTACTGCCCGCTTTTTCCTGATAGCTAAAATTCCTATAGTTCACTTAATTTCAGTTCATGTGACAAAACCAGCAAGTATAGTGTAGAGAATCATAGTACCACTGTGAAACATATTTTCCATTACCTAAAATATTGTAGTTTCAGCTGTTTGAAGCTGCTGTACAAAACCAAAGGTAAAAGACTTTCAATGAGATTGACAGATCTGTAACTCACATTTCTATGTGCATTTGGTCAGGTAGCCCAAAAACGTACACATTGCAGCTTTAAGTATGTTAAAAAGCAGCTTTTCTGTGTTGGATCGGTGTGGGCTTACCCTAACAATATAATGGTGTAGGCTTACCCTAACAATATAATGGTGTGGGCTTACCCTAACAATATAATGGTGTGGGCTTACCCTAACAATATAATGGTGTGGGCTTACCCTAACAATATAATGGTGTGGGCTTACCCTAACAATATAATGGTGTGGGCTTACCCTAAAAATATAATGGTGTGGGCTTACCCTAACAATATAATGGTGTGGGCTTACCCTAACAAAATAATGGTGTGGGCTTACCCTAACAATATAATGGTGTGGGCTTACCCTAACAATATAATGGTGTGGGCTTACCCTAACAGAATAATGGTGTGGGCTTACCCTAACAATATAATGGTGTGGGCTTACCCTAACAATATAATGGTGTGGGCTTACCCTAACAATATAATGGTGTGGGCTTACCCTTCATACTGGTCCCACGTGGGAATCAAACCCACAACCCTGGTATTGCAAGTGCCATGCTCTACCAAGTGAACCACAGGAAAATTATAATAATAATTATTATTATTATTATGAAATATAATTATTACTATTATTTTTATTATGCTGGTATTACTGTACTGTACTTTGCTTTGTTACTCATTCAAGTAAGGGACTTTAAATTACAAATGAAGACAACCCAACAAACAAACATCTTAGCTATAAATCCAAATATGGCATCATGATGCAGGCTAATCACAAGCCCTTATATCACTGGGATTACTATTCAACTAGATATGGATTGGTGTAACAGTGACATAATTTGACTGATTTTAAAATCTACCAATATGAGCTTTGTTCAGCTATTCTGTCTTTTTACAAGGCTTCCAGTCTGTGTTTACACTGAAGATGGGCGCCAGCCAAATGAAATATGAGATCAAACTTCAAACCACAGCCAGACTGGCATTTCTTTCATACTATTTTACGCTGCTACCTCATTTTCACAATAAGGAATTAAGTTTGACATGCAGAGTAACATTTTTTTTATATTGTTTATTTCATGGGGGAAACAATTGCCGTTGTGCATTGCCTTGATATGACAAGGACTGTTATTCCAGTTTCAGATTTGCACTAGAAAAGGCTGCAAATCAAGTAGAAATATCAAGTGGAGATATCTCAAGACTTCCTCATAACCAACACACTATAGACATTACAACCATGCACCAAATCTATAACAACCACAGTGCACTATATCGTGGTGTTCAACAAAGTCAATGCTAGGTTAGGTAATAACATTGTGTAATGCTGCTCTGCTGTAGCGTACTGTGGATTCTGTTTCATATTCGAATAAACAAAGCCTGCTATTTGCAATGTCAGCTGCTGTTGTTTATCTGAAGGTAAAGTTGTGTGGTGCCTAACGTTACTAAAAAAAACCTTAGGAAATCACTTTCAATTTGCTTAGCTGAGTAACACTACATCATTCATTCTCCAATCAATACTGTTCAGCAACATTGTTTTCATTGTCATTAAATTGTAAATGGCCTGTGTGTGCTCCTGTACCTGCATGTGTGTGCATGAGATAATTCTGCTGCTTCTATACACTACTGCTTGTTGCATTGTTTTGATTGACACAACTTTGGAAGTATAGATTATTTTTATAGAAAAGCATACACAACTATGTGTGTAATTTATAAATAAGGTGCTGTATATTCAGTGAGAGCCAACATGATTGGTGAACTACAGAGTCACATGAACTGGATACAAACATATAAAAAGAGTCTGATTGGCTTGTCATTATTTAATAACTCTTTCCTCTGAGGGAACTATAATCACCTCTTCCTCATTTGGGCCATAATAACCCCTCATGGGGTTATTCATCACTACGCAGTGCCTTTTGAATACAATAATATTTCTATTTTAAATATTGATTAAACATATCTGCTAGAGTTGTGAGTCATGTAAAGTCAAGCCATTGGCTTATCCAAACAGTACTCTACTCATCAGACACTTCTACAACACTGAAACATAGGGATCTTACAGGTTTCACTAAAGTAGAAAATGGAGCAAAATATAACATAACAGAAACAACAGTTTCTTATCTTGATTTGTGTCAAATAAGAATTTCACAATGCTGTTCATCCTACTCTGTTTAAAGGGAGTTTCCCTTGACAGAGACTGACCTGAGTCATTCTACTGTATTTGGCTCAGCCCTGTGTGTCAACTACGAACACATTGGAAATGCCTGTGTATCTTCAGTTTCACTCCTGCCAACCCAAGGGTTCATTGCATTGTCATGGACCACACATCCATCAATAATACACTTTATTTGCATTATTTACTGTCACTCAAAAAATCTAACCACTGTGAAAAGATACATTGTCTGTATCAGTTAGGCGATTATGCAACAACTAGTTTTGGTTTTGTTATGCAAAACTGGAGGGGGGAATTGAGTCAGAACTGGCTACAGATCAGGTTTCATTGACATTATATCAAACTCAGCCCATTCTAAAACAAATCCAATGCCTCTAATTATCTATGACTGCTGCTAGAAAAATACATATGAAATAGTGGACTGTCTTAAGTTTCATGAGTTGTTAGTATGAAAGTTATCTGTTTCATTTAATAGTACATGTGAACATTTCATATTCGATAATTAGCCAAATATTTACATACATTTGCTGGACTTCTGATGGTGCCCTTGACCTGTTTGGTTAGTATAACAACACTGGAAAGATAAGCAGGCCTGTTTGGTTAGTATAACAACACTGGAAAGATAAGCAGGCCTGTTTGGTTAGTATAACAACACTGGAAAGATAAGCAGGCCTGTTTGGTTAGTGTAACAACACTGGAAAGATAAGCAGGCCTGTTTGGTTAGTATAACAACACTGGAAAGATAAGCAGGCCTGTTTGGTTAGTATAACAACACTGGAAAGATAAGCAGGCCTGTTTGGTTAGTATAACAACACTGGAAAGATAAGCAGGCCTGTTTGGTTAGTATAACAACACTGGAAAGATAAGCAGGCCTGTTTGGTTAGTATAACAACACTGGAAAGATAAGCAGGCTCTGACTCCAGTGTTTAAACATTTACATGAAGATAATTAGTCCTCTAACATGTTGGATCATTAAGGCAGAGATGGGGAAGAAACATTAGGGACAATGTGAGAGGGTTTTAAATGTCGCTATGTTATGAAGATAAAACACCTGTAAAGTCACATAGCCTTTGGCACCACTTCAACATGAACAGGTATATTTAGAGGTCACAGACGTGGACATCTTCAACATGAACATGTATATTTAGATGTCACAGACGTGGACATCTTCAACATGAACAGGTATATTTAGATGTCACAGACGTGGACATCTTCAACATGAACATGTATATTTAGAGGTCACAGACGTGGACATCTTCAATATGAACAGGTATATTTAGAGGTCACAGACGTGGACATCTTCGACATGAACAGGTATATTTAGAGGTCACAGACGTGGACATCTTCAATATGAACAGGTATATTTAGAGGTCACAGACGTGGACATCTTCAATATGAACAGGTATATTTAGAGGTCACAGACGTGGACATCTAACAAGAGAGAATGACGACTACTGACAAACTACTAGTTAATAAGCTACATTTTATTCAACTTTAATTTCACAGAAAATATCATAGAATATATGGGCAGCTGGAAATCAGATATTCATCAAATGATCTAAACCAAAGCAGTTGATACAAACTCCCTCGACTCACAAGCTCAGAGCTCCTCATGATCTAACCACAGGATCATTGTGGAAAGAAGATATTTTTGGGAAAAGGAAGAAATAATCTCTCACTGGCCTGATATTAGGCCTAATCCCTCTCTGTCTGCTCAGCCCTGTCTCCTGTAAAACTCATAACCTCCTGACCCGCTGCAATGTGACCCTGTGAACCTTACCCCCCCCCCACTCACAAACACACACACACACACACCCTCCCCGCCCTGTGTTTAAACACACAGAGGATGCAAGGACGAGTTTGATGCTGCTGCTGGTTTAATTTTTGAGTTCTAATGAATTATGCCGCTGTCATCGACTGGAACAGGGAAGGATGTGGCGGATGTGAGGCGGGCAGCGCTACATGGCTGCCTCTCTCCCTGTGTTTAAAAATGATTGATTAAGCTGACACCAGCTCAGGGGTGCCCCACTGCTCTATTTTTCTCCCTGTAAGGCAATATTTCAAATCAGGAGGAAGACACTAGAGACACCAGACAGGACACCCTTCAGAGAAAAAGTTTATCAGACAATAGAATAGCCTCTGAGACTGATGGACTTTTACAGCATATCTTGGGAGTGCCTGTTTTTGTCAGAGGGTCATTTTAAAATGACGTACTTAGACCCAGCGCCCTATCAACGATGTCTCTCCAGCGCCCCATCAACGATGTCTCTCCAGCGCCCCATCAACGATGTCTCTCCAGCGCCCCATCAACGATGTCTCTCCAGCGCCCTATCAACGATGTCTCTCCAGCGCCCTATCAACGATGTCTCTCCAGCGCCCCATCAACGATGTCTCTCCAGCGCCCCATCAACGATGTCTCTCCAGCGAACTCGACTTAGGGCAGTTTTCTCCATCTCATTCCAGGAGTAGCCAATCATTCTGTGTCTTGGAGTAAAACAATGTTTTGGGTCATTTCCTTGTGCTATTATTTCAACATATTGACCAAGTGAAGGTGTAAATATTCAACCAATGGTTCAAGAGATTAAAAATAGAAGATATTGTCCAATGTATAGTATGTGAGTAGTGGGAACAATTAGCAGGGAATTCGAAAATGTGATTTTTCAATACTGATGTTTTCTTCAGTGGACACGATGACATCTCTTTGTTGCTTTTACAAAATAGATAGATAGATAGATAGATAGATAGATAGATAGATAGATAGGTACTTTATTGATCCCCCGGGGGGGAAATTTCATTATCAAGCAGCTACAACAAAAACACAGGGCAGGTGCAAAATGCCACAACGAAAGTACACAAAAGACAGATACATGGTACATGATACATAGAGCGGCAGTATGAAAAAGTATAGAAATACAGGATATCTGGAGTGCAAAAAAAAGCTATAAAAGGACATTGCGTAGTATGAGTGGTTGGCTGAATATGTACACTATACATTGGTGGATGTTGGATGGTTAACTATACTATACAGGTTGATGGCAGAGAAATACTTCAGTAGCTAATGCGTATGATATGAGCGAGGGTAATAATAGTTTACTTAATAGACAGAATGGGTAAATGAACAGGTAAGTGAAAATTTTGCATGGTTAAATTAGCTGTACAGTTAGGTATACAGTTATATTTACAGATAAGTGAATACTTGCATGTTTACACAAACTGTACAGGTAAATGACAGGAAGAGATACTTTAATAGCTAAATGTGTGTATGATATCATTGGGGTAATAATAGTAATTCCCTTAAAATACAGTCCTTAGTGCGCAGGGTTTAATTACAGACAACTGCACTTATTGCACATTTGATATACTAAAAGCAATGAGAAAAGGTGCAACTGGCAGGATACTAATATGCATTCCTGAGTGAATGCCTAGGTCCAATAATTACTTACAATATTGCATGTGATATAATATAACAACTGTACATGGGTATGTATATACAGACCTGTATGAATAAGTAGGTCCTGAGTGGATGAGTGCTGACGGAACAGAGTTACTCACGGATGGATGCATAATTGTTAAACTAGGTCCTAGCACCCCAACAGTTCCAGATCTATGTTGCCGACGGCACGGCACCCCGGTGAGGCATTATATAGTCTCATAGCCGCCGGCAGGAAGGACCTCCTGTGGCGCTCTCTGGCACACCGTGGTGGGATCAGTCTGTGACTGAAAGAGCTCCTCTGCGTCATAACCATAGCGTGCAGAGGGTGGGTGACGTTGTCCATGATGGCCAGCAGTTTGGCCAGGATCCGTCTCTCCGCCACCTCCTCTAGAGTGTCAAGGCTCATCCCCAGGACAGAGCTAGCCTTCCTGATCAGCTTATTTACCCGAGAAGCATCACCGGCTTTGATGTTTGCTCCCCAGCACACCACTGCAAAAAAGATGGCACTGGCCACCACAGACTGGTAGAAGGTATGCAGTAGTTTACTGCACACGTTGAAGGACCTGAGCCTCCTCAGAAAGTAGAGTCGGCTCTGGCCCTTTTTGTACAGGGCCCCGGTGTTACCAGCCCATTCCAGTCTGTTGTCCATATGGACCCCCAAGAACTTGTATGACTCAACCATTTCCACATCCATCCCCTTTATAGGGACTGCAGTCAGTTGTGCCTTGGTTCTCCTGAAGTCCACCACCATCTCCTTAGTTTTGCTGATGTTGAGCTGAAGGTGGTTCTGCTCACACCACAACACAAAGTCACTGATTGTGCTCCTGTACTCCTCCTCCTGCCCACCCCTGATGCACCCTACAATAGCAGAGTCATCCGAGAACTTCTGTAGGTGGCATGTTTCAGAGTTATATCTGAAGTCTGAGGTGTAGAGGGTGAACAGGAAGGGGGACAGGACCGTACCCTGGGGGGCCCCTGTGTTGCTAACTGCCCGTTCTGACACACAGCTCTGTAGTCGCACAAATTGTGGCCTACCAGTCAGGTAGTCCGTGACCCAGGAGACTAAGGGTGCTTCCACTTTCATCCTCCTCATCTTCTCACCCAGTAGCAGGGGCTGAATGGTATTGAAGGCACTGGAGAAGTCAAAAAACATGACCCTCACAGTGCAACCTGCGTTGTCCAGGTGAGAGTAGGCCCTCTGCAGAAGGTAGATGATTGCATCATCCACCCCGATGTTGTGCTGGTATGCAAACTGCAGGGGGTCCATTGATGAACACACCAGGGGTCTGAGGTGAGCGAGGACTAACCTTTCCAGGGTCTTCATGATGTGGGATGTTAGCGCTACAGGTCTGAAGTCATTCAGGACAGTGGGGTGTGCCTTCTTGGGCACTGGGACGAGGCAGGATGTTTTCCACAGCACAGGGACCCTTTCTAGGCTCAGGCTAAGGTTGAAAAGACGCTGGAGTATTCCACACAGTTGGTCAGCACAGACCCTCAGCACCCTTGGGCTGATGCCATCGGGGCCCGCCGCTTCAATCAGTGACTTTGTGTTGTGGTGTGAGCAGAACCACCTTCAGCTCAACATCAGCAAATCGGACATCAGAATGTTTTCCCTCCAAACACAGATGCACTACAAATGATTTTCCTCTTGATGATGTACTGCAGTGAGGAGTGTCAGACTATAATGAAAGAGACATATTAATGTTTCACTTATTCATGTGTAGGAAATAAAGAGGCACAGCAATGGTTTGAAACAGTCGACAGAATAAAGACCCAAAGTTGGGCTAATGATTGTATTTATGATTTCATCAGTATCAGGAGAGAAGAACAGTTCAAAGTGTTAAATGATGTTATGGTGGAGTACTCTGACACGGGGGCCATGTACACTTAGACATTCAGTACAGTACTGGGTGAATGTGTGGGGCCTCCTGGGTGCAAAATACCTTAGGTAGCTCTGCCACCTCCAACTTCACCGGAGCAGCTATGCAGTCAAAGGATTGTGAATTTTAGCATGAAAATGTTAAACACAATATACTGTTTCAGTTGAATTGAGATATTTTAAGGATGGTGTATAGATGGTGTTTCTGTGCTTGAAACGTTGTGTCCCTCCATTGAATGGAACAATGCTACTGAACAGCACCACCTAGCTGTTCAGTAGCATTGCAATTATTGAATTGACTAAATAAACAAAGGTTTAGATGTCCATGTTTACGTGCTTCTGTATAGGCAGCTGTGCATTCCTAAGTGCCTTAGGCAAACTCAGAAACAAACAACCAACAAAACCAGTGCATACATACTATATGTGGATTATATATGTAATTGAAGGGAAATATGTTTTTTCTAGATGACAGCAAAATGTGATGTATATTCTACATTAGACCACTGTAGCTGCTGGTAGTAATTAGGATTCCAATGCATACTGCCCATAATTACTTTCCATACAAACACAGATATGCAAAGTACATTACATAGTCAATGTGTCTCTAGAACTGAGCAAATATCCTTAAGACAAGACAAACTACAAAGAAAAAAAATGTCCCTGGTCATAAATCCTCTTTGTGTGAGGCAAAAGGAATTGTCACGTTACGGCCAACTCCTTTCTGTCAGAGTTAGAATTGACTCATGGCATGTGTGTAGAGTTCATATGACTAGGGACCGGAGTGATTTTCTCAGTTAAAATCAGGATGTGAAAAATGGTGTGGTTATTTGTACCTGACAGAAGTTAAGAGCTTCTCCCTGAGGCCAGCTTGCTCCCTGCTGACCGCAAGGCTGCCTTCTCCTCTCCTCTCCTCCAGCATCAGCTCACCTTGTGAGAGTACACTTCACTTCAACACTGGCTGCTGGGATGGCCTGCTATCCGCTAACTCCACACTACTCTGGCTCTGGAGCTTAGCTGTCCTCATGGGTTGTAGCTGTCCTCATGGGTTGTTACTGTCCTCATGGGTTGTAGCTGTCCTCATGGGTTGTTACTGTCCTAAAGGGGATATATTTCATCTCTAGGAGACAGAACGCGTCTACTTCCTGAGCGGTATGACGGCTGCGTGGTCCCATGGTGTTTATACTTGCGTACTATTGTTTGTACAGATGAACGTGGTACCTTTAGGTGTTTGGAAATTGCTCCCAAGGATGAACCAGACTTGTGGAGGTCAACAATTTCTTTTCTTGGCTGATTTCTTTTGATTTTCCCATGATGTTGAGCAAAGAGGCACTGAGATTGAAGGTAGGCCTTGAAATACATCCACAGGTACACCTCCAATTGACTCAAATAATGTCAGTTAGCCTATCAGAAGCTTCTAAAGCCATGACATCTTTTTCTGGAATTTTCCAAGCTGTTTAAAGGCACAGTCAACTTAGCATGTAAACTTCTGACCCACTGGAATTGTGATATAGTGAATTATAAGTGAAATAATGTCTGTAAACAATTGTTGGAAGAGTTACTTTTATCATCCACAAAGTAGATGTCCTAACCGACTTGCCAAAACTATAGTTTGTTAACATGAAATCTGTGGCGTGGTTGAAAAATGACTTTTAATGACTTCAACCTAAGTGTATGTAAACTTCTGACTTCAACTGTATATACAGGGGTACCTGATATGATTTAAATATATAGGTCTATGTAGCCTATACTGCAGTCATCTCGGTTTTCACATGAAACATATTTTTATCTTTCATCTATTTGTAATAATTTCAAAGACATTCCCAACTTCGTATTTGTAGTCAACTTTGTTCTGAAGTTATCGGTGGTCACAGAGAGATGGATAAACATCTTGATTCCAACTTTAGCGGAGATCTTTAGTGTGACGCAGAAAGGAAAAAAAAGCATCTAACGATGCACTTAGCTGTTCTGGTCTGTAAATAATAAGCGTTTTGAAGTGCAAGTCTACTAACGACGGTTTTAGGAAACAGCTCAGAGGTTTAAGGATGCTCCTACGAAGGTTCTAACGATGATGAACCGGGCCCTGCTCCATATGTCTCCTGATTACACTAATGACCCAGAGAATCCACTTCACCATAAATGTTTCATCATTTGTGGATCACTGGAAGAACATTTCATCTCCATTTTCTTTTCCATGATACAGTCTTTGATATAAGACACTGGAATGGGGGAGCACAACATTTCATGTAATGTAGTGTATATATGACTGTGTGCAATTGCCTCATCCACATACACCAGTTTTGTAATCTTACTTACACACTAGAGAAGGTAGGATTGGCTATATTATTTCAGCGTCTTTTAAGGGTCATGAAGCAAAAGCCACTGGCATGCATCGCAGCTTGTTCTAAGGCGCTGCATATCAGTGCTAGAGGTGTCACTGCAGACCCTGGTTCAATTCCTGGCTGTATCAAAATCCGGCTGTGATTGGGAGTCCCATAGAGCGGTGTACAATTGGCCCAGTGTTCTCTGGGTTTGGCTGGGGTAGGCTGTCATTGTGAATATAAACTTGTTCTTAACTTAATTCTCCACATAAATACTCCTCAGCTTCTGTCTTTGCAAATGACATCAGTGACCACTGTGTAGTTGCAACTGTTAGACAGACTAAATTAGAAAACAAGGCCTCGTATTATAATCAAGCGAAATATGAAGATTTGTCAGTTTGACTGGGAGAAGATTTACCTCATTCCGGATGTAGAAAGTGATCAAAATTTTTTATATGCTCCCTTTAGAAAATACAGGGTTAAAGGTTGTGACAATGCATGGTTTTCGACTGAGCTGTCACGTCTTCTTCACCAACGTGACATGGCATAGGCCAAGGCCAGACACTGACCTCGAGTCAGACTGGCTGTCTTTTAGGACATTTAGGAGTAAACAAACAAACAAACAAACAAACAAACAAACAAACAATCTTAATGATCCAAGGAAGTTTCAGAAAACCATTAAATCTTAAGATGGTCATATAAAGACGTTCCTCCGTTCCATGCGTCAAAGACTCAATTAAGATCTCTGACAAAGTTCATATGCTTGATTGTTTTAATGAGCATTTTGTTACTTCTGGTTTTTTATTTCAATCTCTAAACCATACCTGCCCAATACTTGGAAATGCTGTTACTGATGGTCATCAAATCAATCAGTTGTTTGGTTTTAAACCGATTACTAACTCAGAGGTACATAAAGCCCTCAATCTTTAAATACAAATAAATACATTATTTTATTGCACCAACTTTATCTTTTTAATCTGTCTTTAAGTTCAAACGAAATTCCATTAATTTGTAAATCTGCCTTTGTGCTTCCCCTGTTAAAAGGAGGAGATCCCACACTGTTAAATAATCATAGACCTCTTACCAAACTCTCTGAATCACTTGTGAGCAACTGAAAGAGTTTTTGACTTGAAAATGAGATCTTATCAGTTTATCAATCTGGTTTTAGAAAAAAACACAGCACAATTACAGCAGGTAATACATAATACATGATTGTATTGTCTCGCTAGACAAGGGGCACCACTGTGCAGCCCTCTTCATCGACCTATCAAAGGCTTTTGATACGGTGGATCATGAAATGAAGAAGATCGGTTCTGGGACCACTCCTCTTTACAATTTACATAAATAACATGTACCCCAAGCTAACTTTCATCTCTATGCTTGGCACCCTCTCAAATTCAGGCCCTTTCTCAGTTACAGCTTGCTTTCAATATTGTTCAACAAAGATTTCATCAGCTGAAACTAAATGCTGATAAAACAAAATACATGTTGTTTTTAAACTCAAAGAAAAAATCAATAGATCTTCCATTACTTACTACACTGCATGGTAATACAATTGAGTCTGTATCTGTATACAAATATCTTGGGATTTTAATTGACACATATTTTACACTTGGTAAAATAAAACTGAGGTTAAAGTTGGGTTGTTATTTTAGAAATAAATCTTGTTTTTCTTTTGAAGCTAGAAAGAAACTTATACTTGCAACTTTTCTGCCTGTTTTACATTACGGGGATGTCATCTATATGCATGCTTCTTGTCAGTCCTTACATGGTCAGGACACTGTTTATCATGGTGCTTCAAGGTTCATTACCAATGGTCGAGCGTTCACTCATCACTGTGTTCTGCACAATAGAGCAGGCTGGTCCTCTTTGTCGACACGTAGGGTCTCTCATTGGTACTTTTTCATTTACAAAGTCATTCTGAATTTGACACCATCCTACCTTTGTGAACTTATCAGCAAAACATATTCTAAAAGCTATTGCTTACAATCAGGGTTTTAGTGGAGGGTAAACTCCTGCGACTTCCTTGTCTTCACCTCCCCCGAAAAAACCCAGGCTCTTGGATAAAGAGGTATCAAATGGTAAATAAAATACTGTTTCTGATATTTCAGTTAGTTGGCTAGCCACCTACAGTAGTTAGCTAAATGCAGTAGCTCTGTTTAAGCTAGTTAGTTAGCTAGTGAACTGGTTAGCTACGTGTGAGAGACTGAAAATGAGCCGTGTTTGTAAATCCCTAATATCAAAAAATATACTGTTCTATTTATTCAGTAAATTTAATAAGATCACTTTTTAAAGGAAAACTACATAGCTTTTGCTTGCGATGGTGCAAAGTGTTATGCCAATAAATTATCCTTTAAAACATTGCTTCACAGAGAGTGAAGGACTGTCGGGGGAAGAGAAAGAGCACAGTGGTGCAGAAAGAGAGGAGAGGTTAGGTGTTTACTAGTGTTCATTAATATGTTTTGTTGATAATAAAGACCTAAATATTTGTAAGTGGGAAAATGAAGGAAGTGTAATAAAAAACCTATAGCCATCTTTCAAACCTTTCTTTATAGAGAGTAGTGAGATAGACAGAGAAGAAGCAGACCAAGGTGGTGAGATAGACAGAGAAGAAGCAGACCAAGGTGGTGAGATAGACAAAGAAGAAGCAGACCAAGGTGGTGAGATAGACAGAGAAGAAGCAGACCAAGGTGGTGAGATAGACAGAGAAGAAGCAGACCAAGGTGGTGAGATAGACAGAGAAGAAGCAGACCAAGGTGGTGAGATAGACAGAGAAGAAGCAGACCAAGGTGGTGAGATAGACAGAGAAGAAGCAGACCAAGGTGGTGAGATAGACAGAGAAGAAGCAGACCAAGGTGGTGAGATAGACAGAGAAGAAGCAGACCAAGGTGGTGAGATAGACAGAGAAGAAGCAGACCAAGGTGGTGAGATAGACAGAGAAGAAGCAGACCAAGGTGGCGAGATAGACAGAGAAGAAGCAGACCAAGGTGGTGAGATAGAGCGAGAGAGGAAGCAGGGGCATTGGTGAGTTCCTTACCAATGTATTTAACAAAAGACATGGGAAATGCTGTTTATATGTATTTAATAAATGCTAATAATAATGGCCTAGATATTTGAAGTTGATAAATAAGAAAAGTATAGTCAAATATAAAATACTTATACCTCCAAACCGTGCTTTACAGCGAGTAGTGAGGCAGACAGACCAAAGGCAGACAGTGGTTGTGAGACAGGCTGCAGTGCAGGAGGAGAACAACAGGATGAAAGTAGACAGAAAGGCTTCCCAAGCATCTGGACAGTAAAACAACCCTTGCACTTTAAAACAGAGAATCCCTGGCTTGTAGTAAATGGGGGACTTTGTTGGTTGTGCAACATGCCACAACATTACATCCCTTGGTGCACTTAAGGAAATGGGGATGTCGTTGTCAAAAGAGTGGTCAGACACCAAGGTACCTTACAGTCATAATGGTGACCACCAGTACCAGACAGCCTCTCTGTTTCACACTGCATACTCCATTACAGAGAACAATAGGCAATACTCTGACTACCAAGAGTTTGTGGTTCTCCAACAGCAAAATGGCCTTGACATGGGAATCACTCTGCACTCCAGATACACAGCAGCAAGTATCACTGATCACACAGCAAATGAGGTGAGAAAGAAAATAGTGGAACACATACTAACTATCTATCTATCTATCTATCTATCTATCTATCTATCTATCTATCTATCTATCTATCTATCTATCTATCTATCTATCTATCTATCTATCTATCTATCTATCTATCTATCTATCTATCTATCTATCTATCTATCTATCTATCTATCTATCTATCTATCTATCTATCTATCTATCTATCTATCTATCTATCTATCTATCTATCTATCTATCTATCTATCTATCTATCTATCTATCTATCTATCTATCTATCTATCTATCTATCTATCTATCTATCTATCTATCTGTCTTATCTCATGTGTAACTCTGTGTTATTTATTGTCGCACTGCTTTGCTTTGTCTTGGCCAGGTCACAGTTATAAATGAGAACTTGTTCTCAACTGACCTACCTGGTTAAATAAAGGTGAAATAAAACCTACCTTGTTAAATAAAGGTGAAATAAAACCTACCTGGTTAAATAAAGGTGAAATAAAACCTACCTGGTTAAATAAAGGTGAAATAAAACCTACCTGGTTAAATAAAGGTGAAATAAAACCTACCTGGTTAAATAAAGGTGAAATAAAACCTACCTGTTTAAATAAAGGTGAAACAAAAAAATAAAAAAATACCACGCCTACCACTACATCACTGGTTACCACGCCTACCACTACAACACTGGTTACCACGCCTACCACTACATCACTGGTTACCACGCCTACCACTACAACACTGGTTACCACGCCTACCACTACATCACTGGTTACCACGCCTACCACTACATCACTGGTTACCACGCCTACCACTACATCACAGGTCACGATCACAGGATCTCAATTTACTGTCAGTTCCCACTGTCCGCACAGAGACGGGCAGAAAAACTTTTTAGGGTTGCTGCTCCAATTTGACATAAAAATGCAGGAGCTTGTAGAACTGGGTGTTTTTAAAGACAAAGTGAAAATATCTAGTTGTCAGTGCTATTAAACTAATGCTTTTTTAATTGTTGCTGTATTTATTGGGTTATTTATTGGTGCTGGATGGTATGGTTGCTGTATTTATTGGGTTATTTATTGGTGCTGGATGGTATGGTTGCTGTATTTGTTGGTGCTGGATAGTATGGTTGCTGTATTTATTGGGTTATTTATTGGTGCTGGATGGTATGGTTGCTGTATTTATTGGGTTATTTATTGGTGCTGGATGGTATGGTTGCTGTATTTATTGGGTTATTTATTGGTGCTGGATGGTATGGTTGCTGTATTTATTGGGTTATTTATTGGTGCTGGATGGTATGGTTGCTGTATTTATTGGGTTATTTATTGGTGCTGGATGGTATGGTTGCTGTATTTATTGGGTTATTTATTGGTGCTGGATAGTATGGTTGCTGTATTTATTGGGTTATTTATTGGTGCTGGATAGTATGGTTGCTGTATTTATTGGGTTATTTATTGGTGCTGGATGGTATGGTTGCTGTATTTATTGGGTTATTTATTGGTGCTGGATGGTATGGTTGCTGTATTTTGATTTCCCTATGTTAGTGTTGTGTGTTTTAAATGAGTATGTGTTTGTGATACCCGTCTTGGCCAGGAAACTGAGCCCCTTCCTGCTTAAATAAAGCTTAAATAACAAATAACAAAAAAAATGACTTGCCTAGTTAAATAAAATAAAAAATCACGAAGCAAAAAGCCCAATGCTCAGCTGGCCATACATACTAACAGCTTCTGATGAAAACAAGACTGCACAATGCTGTCTGACAAATCCAGCCCATCAGACATTACTGTGATGTTGGGGGTTGCTAATTTAGCCTTTAGCTCCATGGTACTGTATATCACAACACTCACAAAGACAAATGTCAGAACACATGTTGCCAGACTGTCTTTGAGCATAGGATTCCTTTAATTGGGTGTGCAGGGACTGGGTCCAATCCCCAGCACTCTCTCTCTCTCTCTGTCTGTCTCTCTCTCTGTGTTAACAAAAGGCAGAGAAATGATAAAGGCAGCATCAACCGATCCCTACTTTGTGCCATGGTAGAACAGACACACTGGGGGTAAAGAGTTGCGATGTTGAACTTCAAGGAGAGCTTTATATAACGTATTTTTAGTCTGTTAATTTTACTTCTCCTTCCGCTCCTGATGTCTGATTGACACTGCTTCCTGTCATAACAACTATTTTTTATCGAACCTGCTCATATGGAATGCACTGATAGCTTCTGGATATATTTGTCTGAGTTCAGGAAAATGTGCAAAGAATCAGAAAGCTCTCTGGTGTCTGAGCAGACAGTAGCATCTCACCAGAGCTGTGATTCCAAGCCTTCTGCTTTGCCTGCTCTCACATACTCTGAACGTCAGCACAGACAATAGAGATCTTAAACACAAAAACAATTCTCACAAGTATACCTGACTGTGGAGCCATGGGGCTACAGAGTGGTTTAACTGTCCACATTCAGATAAAACAGTCTCCCTTCATGACATACAGTAACTTGTGACTTGGTACCTAATTTCGTAGTCACTTTGTCCGTCCATTACAGCCTGATCCTGGCTCATTTTGTGAATAACGTCCATTGAAGCTCACATTTACAGCATATAAATACAATAAACACCTGTGTAGTTCAAATACTGTGCCTTTGAGGACAAGCGATTGCCATGGGATTCATCAGAGAGCTGCTGATCTGTGAATGACATCTCAGTTAGTTTAGCCAAGACCAGGTGTGGAGTAGCAGACCCTGAGCCGTACACTACAGCCCTACTACAATAATGAGCTGAGCTAGACACACTTAGACCCAATTCAATATCTCAGCCTTATGTCTGTCCCCTGTCCAGCACACACACATTCCTGTCTGCTACCTTTGGTAATCACATATGTGTTCCTTCTGTCCATAAATCTAATCAAATTGAATTTGTCCATTCTTCATAAAACAACAGTTGTAGACTTTAACAGTGAAATGCTTAAATATGAAATGCATACGGAGTCCACAATAAGTCAACACCTGAAAGACCTCTGTAGTAGTTATGATATTTCCAACCAGATAATATCTAACTATACAAGTAAGTAATGATGTACTGTACTAATGCTACAATAGCAGATACAACAACGATAAAGCATTATTTAAGATAATTTAGACCAATAAGACTAATTTAACAAATTAAAATATTAACTGCAGTGCATCCATGGAGGAAGTATAACTGTACTTTCTCTTGTGTTTATACTTGTCTGTCATAATCAAATAAGATTGGACAATAGTAAACAAACATTTCTTATAGAACATATTTATTTAAGGTGTTTGGGAGCCTTGAAAGGAACTGCCTTGGTTTCAAACCGACCTAAATAGAGACCCTGTAAAGAAAATTACAGAAAAACAAAAGCTGATGCCAGATTTTTCCCCAAGGTTCTCTAAAGCTGGAATTGTTCACGGTAATGTTTGTCTTCGACAACAAAACAAGTCTCACTTTTTTTTCTCTGTTTTTACTTCTCCCAGCCAGACCCCATGGTGAGCAGTAGGCACTTTTTATTGATCAACACAAAGTCCCAAATAAATGAGTGGAGAATGAGAGCTCCAGGGAGTTCAGGGAAACTAAGCTCCATGGGCTCCCATAACTTTTAATCACTCCCCTAATGAAGAGTCTCCTCTCTGCTGGGCAGAGCTACCTCTACCTCCACCGGTTCATTTCAATCAGTCCCAGTCTAATGACCTTCTCAAAATAAACAATACATTAACTAATGCAGTAGAGTAATTATTATAGATATGAATAGAACAATTCTTAGTTTGACAAAGGGAATGTAAGCAGGACATACAGGGTTTATCAAGTTGGCTCTCTGATCTTTGTGCATCAATATTTATTTTTGGTCAAGAGTTTAGTGTGTAATGGTTTAACAATGGGATTACAGTGTGTGCATTTTTGTATCAAGCCTCTTCAAGTGCCATAAAAGAACACGTTAGACTGGTCATTCTGGATGGAAATGGCTGCTCTAAAATGTATCCCCGATGCCATGCCCTACCAACTGACCATTAAGAGTGGCTCATGAAAAATATATCAGCAAGGAGCAACAACTTTAGTGGGAAAACAGTCATTGGTCATAAAAATATATACAGTACCAGTTAAAAGTTTGGACACACCTACTCATTCAAGGGTTTTTATTTATTTTTTACTATTTTCTACATTGTAAATAATAGTGAAGACATCAAAACTATGAAATAACACATATGGATTCAAAAAAGTGTTAAACAAATCAAAATACATTTTATATTTTAGATTATTCAAAGGAGCCACCCTTTGCTTTGATGACAGCTTTGCACACTCTTGGCATTCTCTCAACCAGCTTCACGAGGTATGCTTTTCCAACAGTCTTTAAGGAGTTCCCACGTATCAAATCAAATCAAATGCTATACCCAATACACACAAATATAAGTAAGTATTGGAATTAAAAATATATACATATATGGACGAGTGATGTCAGAGCGGCATGGATTAAGATACAGTAGAATAGTATAGAATACAGTATATACATATGAGATGAGTAATGCAAGATATGTAAACATTATTAAAGTGACTAGTGTTCCATTTCTTAAAGTGGCCAGTGATTTCTAGTCTGTGTCTATAGGCAGCAGCCTCTAATGTGCTAGTGATGGCTGTTTAACAGTCTGATGGCTTTGAGATAAAAGCTGTTTTTCAGTCTCTCTGTCCCAGCTTTGATGAACCTGTACTGACCTCACCTTCTGGATGACAGCGGGGTGAACAGGCAGTGGCTCTGTGGTTGATGTCCTTGATGATCTTTTTGGCCTTCCTGTGACATCGATTGCTGTAGGTGCCCTGGAGGGCAGGTAGTTTGCCCCAGGTAATGCATTGGACAGACTGAACCACCCTCAGGAGAGCCCTACGGTTGCGGGGGGTGCAGTTGTCATACCAGTACTTGATGCTCTCAATTGTGCACCTGTAAAAGTTTGTGAGGGTTTTAGGTGCCAAGCCAAATTTCTTCAGCCTCCTGAGTTTGAGAGGCGCTGTTGCGCCTTCTTCACCATTGTCTGTGTGGGTGGACCATTTCAGTTTGTCAGTGATGTGTAAGCCGAGGAACTTGACATTTTCCACCTTCTCCACTGCGGTCCCGTCGATGTGGATAGGGGGATGCGCCTTCTGCTGTTTCCTGAAGTCCACGATCATCTCCTTAGTTTTGTTGACGTTGAGTGAGAAGTTATTTTCCTGGGACCACACTCCCAGAGCCCTCACCTTCTCCCTGTAGGCTGTCTCACCACCACACTCCCAGAGCCCTCAACTCCTCCCTGTAGGCTGTCTCTTCATTGTTGGTAATCAAGCCCGTCAGGAAGTCCAGGACCCAGTTGCACAGGGCAGGGTTCAGACCCAGGGCCTCAAGCTTAATGATGAGCATGGAGGGTAATATGGAGTTAAATGCTGAGCTATAGTCAATGAACAGCATTCTTACATAGGTATTCCTCTTGTCCAGATGGGATTGTGCAGTGTGATGGCGATTGCATCATCTGTGGATCTATTGGGGTGGTAAGCAAATTGAAGTGGGTCTAGGGTGGCAGGTAAGGTGGAGGTAATATGATCCTTGACTAATCTCTCAAAGCACTTCATGATGACTGAGGTGAGTGCTACGGGGCGAGAGTAATTTAGTTCAGTTACCTTTGCCTTCTTAGGTACAGGGACAATGGTGGCCATCTTGAAGCATGTGGGGACAGCAAACTGGGATAGGGAGAGATTGAATATGTCCGTAAACACACCAGCCAGCTGGTCTGAGCATGCTCTGAGGGCGCGGCTACGGATGTCGTTTGGGACGGCAGCCTTGCGAGGGTTAACACGCTTAAACTTCTTACTCACGTCGACCACGGAGAAGGAGAGCCCACAGTCCTTGGTAGCGGGCCGCGTTGGTGGCACTGTGTTATCCTCAAAGCGGGCAAAAAAAGGTGTTTAGCTTGTCCGGAAGCAAGATGTTGGTGTCTGCGACGTGGCTGGTTTTCCATTTCTAGTCCGTGATTGTCTGTAGACCCTGCCACATATGTCTCGTGTCTGAGCCATTGAATTGCAACTCCACTTTGTCTCTATACTGACGTTTTGACTTGTGGAGTGAATAACTACACTGTTTGTATCCTGCCATATTCCCAGTCACCTTGCTATGGTTAAATGCGATGGTTCACACTTTCAGTTTTGCACAAATGCTGCAATCTATCCATGGTTTCTGTTTAGGATAGGTTTTAATAGTCACAGTGGGTACAACATCTCGTATACACTTCCTGATAAACTCACCGTTTCATTATATTTGTCTATATTTTTCTCGCAAGCTACCCGGAACATATCCCAGTCCGCATTATCAAAACAATCTTGAAGCGTGGATTCCGATTGGTCAGACCAGCGTTGAATAGTCCTTAGAACGGGTACTTCCTCTTTGAGTTTCAGCCTTGGCCATCATGGACAACATCACCCACCCTCTGCATGCCATGGTTATGATGCAGAGGAGCACCTTCAGTCACAGATTCCACCACGGTGTGCCAGAGAGCGCTACAGGAGGTCCTTCCTGCCGGCGGCTATTAGACTATTTAATGCCTCACCGGGGTGCCGTGCCGTCGGCAACATAGACCTGGAACTGTTGGGGTGTTAGGACCTAGTTTAACAATTATGCATCCATCCGTGAGTAACTCTGGTCTGTAATCACTCATTCACTCAGGACTTATTTATTCATTCAGGACTGTAAATACATATTCATGTACAGTTGTTATATCATATCACATGCAATATTGTAAGTTATTCTTGGACTGAACCTACGTAGTCATTCACTCAGGGATGCATATTAGTATCCTGTCAGTTGTATCTTTTTTCATTGCTTTTAGTATATCAAATGTGCAATGCGTGCAGTTGTCTGTAATTAAACCCTGTACTAAGGACTGTATTTTAAGGGAATTATTATTATTACCCTAAATTATATCATACACACATTTAGCTATTTAAGTATCTCTTCCTGTCATTTACCTGTACAGTTAATGTAACCATGCGAAATATTAACTTACCTGTTCATTTAACCAGAATGTATATTAAGTCAACTATTATTACCCTCACTTATATAATACGCACATTTAGCTATTTAAGTATCTTTCTGCCATCGACCGAGGCATTTTGCAAATGCAGCCTCAGGATATGTGGTTTCCAGTTTGCATAAAGTCCAGTGAAGTTCTTTGAGGGCCGTCTTGGTATTGGCTTGAGGGGGATATACACAGCCGTGTCTATAACCAAAGAAAATTATCTTGGGAGATAATACGATCGGAATTTGATTGTGAGGTATTCTAGGTCGGCTGAACAAAATTACTTAAATCCTGTATGTTATCACAATTACACCATGAGTCGTTAATCGTGAAACACACACCTCTGCCCTTCTGCTTCCCAGAGAGATATTTATTCCTGTCTGCGCGATGAACTGAGAACCCAACTGTCTGGACCATGAGTCCCTGATGTCTCTCTGGAAAGAAACCCTTGCCCTGAATTTAGTCACAAGGCCGCCCTCTCTGTCGGCGCCATTTTAGTTTCTGAGCACTTGTTGGCTGCTTTTCCTTCACACTGCGGTCCAACTAATCACAAACCAAATCTCAATTGGATTGAGGTCCTGTGATTGTGGAGGCCAGGTCATCTGATGCAGCACTCCATCACTCTTCTACTTGGTCAAATAGCCCTTACACAGCGTGGAGGTGTGTTTTGGGTCATTGTCCTGTTGTTTGACCCAAAACACACATGCAGAGATCATCCGTTCACCTACTCTGCGTCTCACAATGACACGGCGGTTGGAAAAAAACTCATCAGACCAAAGGACAGATTTCCACCGGTCTAATGTCTGTTGCTTGTGTATCTTGGTCCAAACAAGTCTCTTCTTCTCATTGATGTCCTTTAGTAGTGGTTTCTTTGCAGCAATTCGACCATGAAGGTCTGATTCACGCATTCACCTCTGAACAGTTGATGTTGAGATGTGTCTGTTACTTGATCTCTGTGAAGCATTTATTTGGGCTGCAATCTGAGGCTGGTAACTCTAATGAACGTATCCTCTGCAGCAGAGGTAACTCTGGGTCTTCCTTTCCTGTGGTGGTCCTCATGAGAGCCAGTTTCATCATAGCACTTGATGGTTTTTGCGACTGCACTTGAAGAAACTTTCAAAGTTCTTGAAATGTTCCGGATCGACTGACCTTCATGTCTTAAAGTAATGATGGACTGTCGTTTGTCTTTGCTTGTTTGAGCTGTTCTTGACATAATATGGACCAAGAGTGTGTAAAGCGAATTTGAAGAATCACAAAAATAAAATATATTTTAATTGAACACTTTTTTTGGTTACTACATGAGTCCATATGTGTTATTTCATAGTTTTGATGTCTTCACTATTATTAAACAAATAGAAAAAATAAAGAAATGAATGAGTAGGTGTGTCCAAACTTTTGACTGGTACTGTATATAGTATATTTTCTTAAAATGTTAAGTGCTCTGTGCTTTGTAACTGAAATTAAATTGGCTCATAGTACAATCAGTGAACATTATGAAATAATTGTTAATGATTCATCTGTTTAACAATTATAGCACACAGTGTTTAAGTGGCCTTTGTTGTTGTTTGGTGTACGGCTCACGGTAAGGAATGGACGGGGGTGGACGAGGGTGTACGGCTCACGGTAAGGAATGGACGGGGGTGGACGAGGGTGTACGGCTCACGGTAAGGAATGGACGGGGGTGGACGAGGGTGTACGGCTCACGGTAAGGAATGGACGGGGGTGGACGAGGGTGTACGGCTCACGGTAAGGAATGGACGGGGGTGGACGAGGGTGGACGGCTCACGGTAAGGAATGGACGGGGGTGGACGAGGGTGTACGGCTCACGGTAAGGAATGGACGGGGGTGGACGAGGGTGTACGGCTCACGGTAAGGAATGGACGGGGTTGGACGAGGGTGTACGGCTCACGGTAAGGAATGGACGGGGGTGGACGAGGGTGTACGGCTCACGGTAAGGAATGGACGGGGGTGGACGAGGGTGTACGGCTCACGGTAAGGAATGGACGGGGGTGGACGAGGGTGTACGGCTCACGGTAAGGAATGGACGGGGGTGGACGAGGGTGTACGGCTCACGGTAAGGAATGGACGGGGGTGGACGAGGGTGTACGGCTCACGGTAAGGAATGGACGGGGGTGGACGAGGGTGGACGGCTCACGGTAAGGAATGGACGGGGTGGACGAGGGTGTACGGCTCACGGTAAGGAATGGACGGGGGTGGACGAGGGTGTACGGCTCACGGTAAGGAATGGACGGGGGTGGACGAGGGTGTACGGCTCACGGTAAGGAATGGACGGGGGTGGACGAGGGTGTACGGCTCACGGTAAGGAATGGACGGGGGTGGACGAGCGTGGACGGCTCACGGTAAGGAATGGACGGGGGTGGACGAGGGTGTACGGCTCACGGTAAGGAATGGACGGGGGTGGACGAGGGTGTACGGCTCACGGTAAGGAATGGACGGGGGTGGACGAGGGTGTACGGCTCACGGTAAGGAATGGACGGGGGTGGACGAGGGTGTACGGCTCACGGTAAGGAATGGACGGGGGTGGACGAGGGTGTACGGCTCACGGTAAGGAATGGACGGGGGTGGACGAGGGTGGACGGCTCACGGTAAGGAATGGACGGGGGTGGACGAGGGTGTACGGCTCACGGTAAGGAATGGACGGGGGTGGACGAGGGTGGACGGCTCACGGTAAGGAATGGACGGGGGTGGACGAGGGTGTACAGCTCACGGTAAGGAATGGACGGGGGTGGACGAGGGTGTACGGCTCACGGTAAGGAATGGACGGGGGTGGACGAGGGTGGACGGCTCACGGTAAGGAATGCAATGTGTCACATTTCCTATTGTAAGACAATCTGATGGTCTGATGCGGAGAGTTGAAAATGTCAACTAATCTAACTTTCAGAAGTCAACTAATCTAAATTGAAATCTGGGCCTTCCTGGGGAGGCACTCTACACAGCTTGAGGGTGTGTAACCTCTTTCTCTACTTACCCTCCAAGTATATTAGAAGTTATTGAAACTTCAGAACTCTGAACTACAGACACTCATATTTTACTTCTAGTGACGTCCAAAATCTTTCTCCAGCATCTGCTCCTCTCACTGTGGGTAAGGGGGTAAATCCATCACCCTCCCCCAGGGTTTGCATAAGCCTCTCAGAGAGGTGGGGTGGGGCTGTTGGGCTATTTGTTGCCACGTCCTGGGATTTGCCCTGTCTTCTCATATTTGATATGTTTTCACCATCATTGTAAAGCCCTAGTTATTTTGTTGCTTTGACAAAGCAATTTCTGATTAGAGATTAATTTATGTTTTGGGCTCCCAAGTGGTTCAGTGGTCTAAGGCACTGCATCTCAGTGCTAGAGGAGTCATTACAGACAACCTGGTTCAGTGGTCTAAGACACTACATCTCAGTGCTAGAGGAGTCACTACAGACAACCTGGTTCAGTGGTCTAAGACACTGCATCTCAGTACTAGAGGAGTCACTACAGACAACCTGGTTCAAATCCAGACTGCATCACAACTGGCCATGATTGGGAGTCCCATAGGGCGGTGCACAATTGGCCCAGAGTTGTCCGAGTTTGGCCGGTGGAGGCCGTCATTGTAAATAAGAATTTGTTCTTAACTGACTTGCCTAGTTAAATAAAGGTTAAATACAAAAATGTCTGTCCCTCATTTTAAGGTCAACCCTGTTACGTGAACTGAACTCTCGTTTTAATATGGTGAAACTAATTATTTACAATTATATTTTGAAAAAAAAAAGAAACAATGAATATCTAATAGTCAAATCATAGTGTAAAAGCAGGTGAGCTGGTTCTACTCTTTTTAGCCATTATCTGGTGTTTTGTGATCAAGCATAACACGTCAACCCTGTTACCCATAGATAGACAGGCTAGATATTTCTTACAGATAATATTTTATTGTTAAGGTTGTATTTCATAGCTACTCCCTGTTGCACACAACAACTTTCCATTACCAGTCACAACGGCATTCATGGCTGATTTAAGATAATTGTCAATGCTATTACTTTATTTGGCACTCAATAGGCACTGTTTTATTTAACTTCTTGAGATGAAGTTGAACATCTGCTCTTAATGAGAAAATGTAAAAATTTGGTGAAATCAAAGGTTTTCTTGACCAAGCTACATTTCTCAAAAGGTACTGTATTGGTGGAACGACCCAAAGACGTACAGGTATATGCCATTCATCCTGTGCCATCCTGTGCCACCCAAAATCCTTTCCATCCGTTCTGACTACTGCTGCATTTCCTTTTTCAATCCAAAACATCCCCTGTTGTGTGGATCTATTAATAAAAAACACACACTTGACTGGCGTACACTGGGGATTCTCTTCTCTCAACTGGAACACATTATGTTCACTGTGATTAACAGCTTGCTCAGAGACCCTATGGTGAACATTGATGTTTGAGCTTTCATTTGTGGTCTCACACATGGGGCGCTCTTTGTGTGTGTTGCTGTAGCCCGTAGGCACAGTGTCCTCTGTGTGCCGGCCAGTCAGGGGCACTGGGCCAAATGGACAGAGAGAGACAGAGCTCTCATCTCTACAGCTGGGCTGACCCCCTCATACAGTCACATACGAGGAGCGTGTGACCGGAGCCAGCACGGCTGTTTAGACACGGGCCAGAGAGGATGGGAGACAGGGGCGGAATGAGGGGATACCGGCTCAACAGGCAATCTGGCAAAGCTTTTCTGTGCGCTGCAGTTGTTGTCAG